>MLYV02000121.1:0-39159 GCA_001913855.2 Hermanssonia centrifuga
CTCAAAGCGTTCGAACCATCACAGTCCCCCTCGTATCCCGCCAAATATCATTCGTATATCCGGGTACGAGTACAGCTAAGTCATACCTCTAGTTCGAACACATCGTTCGAACACTTTATACACATCACCCCTGCACTCAGTACTCGCATACGCGGTACTGAGCTACGAATATCTTGCATATTCGGAACTCTTTCTATCTCATCTCGTATCTAAACCTTTCCTTCGAGCTTCGGAAGACCCTCGCACCCGTACTGTTTCTCGATACTGCCGCAGACCCCGTACTCATTACGAGATCACGGTACACGCATACGAGCACCTCTCACGAGTGTTTGTGTGTTGGTTTTGTTGGTATAGTACCGGTGACGTATCACCGTTCACAATCACCCAGTCCTTCAGTACCCACAGAGCCCAAATTTGATGTTATGCACTATACTCAAGGGAGGATTCCAGATAAAGGTAGGCCAAAGAAGGGAAATTACTCAAAGTTGGAGAAGATTCTTCTGAAGGCTGGTATCAAAAAGTTTCTTCTCAAGATATATACTGTCCACCCCTTTCCTGATGATGAAATGACGCCCGGACGGGCAGTGGTGGCATGGTCTGACATCTGCGCTCAGGTCCGGAAGAATTTCTTCCAGCAGGATTCAGACCGTGTAATCACATTGGTGCGTGACTAGTGGTATACTCACCATCTGAGCTAAACTTCAGAATTAGGTCATGAAGTGGGCATTTTCAGCAAGGGGGCATCTGCATGATGAGATCAGCAAACTTATTGTTGAGTTCTATAAGATCAAGCTCAAAACTGGGAAGAAAAAGGTGCGTAAGGAGAATAAGCGACGTGTTCGTTACCTTATGGAAGGCTCTCCAAAGCAATTCTCCTACAATGTTCGTATATATATTTGTTTACATTATAGTAACTATACTGATCATTGGTGGTGGCATTGTAGGACTACAATTGCTCAGATCCACATGGATACGCTGAGGTGTGTTTGCTACTTTGTGGTCTCCAACAACATCTCTTCAAGAATCATCGGAGCTTGGGTACAGAGTATGTGAGAGCTTTCAAGCCTCTCCCTCTCCCTACACTTGCACTACTGCTTACAATTGTAAGGTCTTTGCCAGTAAGTCATACAAATGTTTACTAATATCACTACAGGTCAAATTCTGTCTTGACACCTGGGCTACTGGGGAATTCAACGGTCAAATTACATTCAAGGAGTCCAAATACCGTCCTCAATATGAAAAGCATTTGGAGCAGCTCAAGCAGTGGGAGGAAATTAACTCAGTGGTTGTGCAGAAGATTAGGGAGAAGATGTTTGAGTGCATAGTGTAAGTCTTCAAGTTATCAATGTTGTCGTTGCAGGCAATTGTTTGTTATGAGCTGACTTGAATAATCTAATATAGTAATATGGGAAATCTGTGTACAGCCATTAAACAAGGTTGATACAGGAGGACCATTGCAGGTAGCCTTGAAGCATGCACAAGAGGACCTCGCTCGTCGCACAGGTGATACAGATAGTGAGGGTGGTGATTAGTACTGCTACTATGTCATGGCGTGTAGCACAATATAATATTTTACTATTCTTGACATGGACTGCATCTGCAATATGCTGTGATATTATATGAATATGGTATCAACTTTTCTGTCTACTGAGTGTGTACATGGGCCACAAGACTGCTACACAGAAGCTACAGCGTAAGTACGGAGCGCTACATAAAAGGTGCAGGCAGCTACAACACAAATACAACACAAAGCCGTGGCTATGGGTACAACATAAAGGGTAACTTGTCTACAAAACTACTGGTGCTACTGGCAACATTTTGACCTCTGCACCCAAGTCCAAATTATCCTGATGTACTAGTAGGAGATATATATCTGCGGCAGCCCGGCTATGCAGCTCTTTGAATGGTCTGATGGCAGTGAGATGGGCTATGACATGTATTTATTATGCTGACAAAGCTGTTGTTGTAGATTGACTTGAATAGTAGATGTATTGTAGCAGGATAGAAGTACTCACTACTAGTCAGAAGGACCTGGAAAATCACGCACTCATGAATACACTGCATACATAATAAAGCATTGAGAGAACTGGAAAAATAGCTGAATCCTGAATGGATTACTGTGTGTTATAAGTAGTTGCAACGTGCCAGCAACAGCCATGTAAGACGACTCACCGCAAACATACAGGCCAGGCCGCCCAAGATACTTTCACTCGTTTGTTTGCGTTCGTTAGGATGTCGTAAAATCCACTTCAGCCTCTCAAGGCGCTGGCATCGAGCTTGCCTCATTTAGACATTGTGACTACATCCCAAAATTAAATCATTCTTACGAGGCCTATCAAGTTATCTTGAGGGGTTGATAACCCTCTTGTCATCATCCTGATAACCTCGTGAGGCCATCGCGAGACCATCCCGAGGCCATCTCGATAGGGAACTTTCCCATCGCGAGGCGCCTCTCCCTCGGGACACCTCACGTGTCTCCGGTATTTTTTCCGACATGATTGCAAGTCCAACGGTCACCTAATTTGGCACTTTGCCGTCTGCGGTACTTAGCCGAGGCCAGATTTGTCTTCTCTTCGATGTGTTACAAGTCCACTGGATGGGTACATAGAGGCAGTAAAGCGATTGAGAACCCCACAGGCATATCTGAAGGCGTGACGTCTACAACGGCGCAAATCATGGCACCGGGCGCATGGTGTAGTTGGTTATCACATCCGCTTAGCATTTGTGCTTTGTTTGCGGGGGGTGCTGGGTTCAATTCCCAGTGTGTCCATACTTTTAGCTGAAGGACATCAGTAAGTACTAAGCAGTGAACCGGCTGGCGGGAGGCTGAGTGGAGTCATGACCTGAGTCTAAGTAGTAAGTACATGGACCCAGGCCTGCAAATACACACCTTACCTCGTGATATTTATACTACGTCTGAATTTCAGCGTACTTAAAAGCTTTTCACTCATTGCATTAGACCCATGGCCGTAGAAAGATTCTTGAAGTAAGGAGACTCTGAGAGCACACGTAGCGTTACAGAAAGACGGTCAGAAATCACAGACAAGACACGCGAGACCAAAAACATGAAAGTGAATAGGAAAGTTAGATGCTCCCACCCCAATAACGCCAATGACCCTCTATTCAATAGCCATCGATGATGCCTAACTCAGGCGGCTCCACAACAATAGGTAGTCTGCGTTGCAACGGCACCTTACCGTTTGCATATGAATCAACAATATGTACCGGGGACATATGAGATACCGCGTCTTTCGAAGTGATGAATGGTGGGATCTGGAAGTCGGATGTCTCTGGCGTATGAAGGACGTCTGTAAAGGTGCTGCTAGTCGCGGAACTAGCACTGGGGTATTGGGAATGTGAAGGTTGATCCGGGAGAGTGAGCACGTTCGTATTGTCTTCCCTCGCGTTGAGAGCAACGCCCTCCACGGGCAAAGAAGATACTGGCTCTGCGGTTATCGCAAGGATAGGCTTAGGGGCAGACGCATGAGTGGATTCAACCTTCTTAGGTAGCTCCTTCGCGAACTTCCGCATCGCGCTCCTCATCGTATTGATGGTTGAGATGGTAGATCGAAGAGATGTTTTATGATATGGCTGCCAGCCCGGAGGAAGACGTTCGTTTTGAAACCAATACCGGAGAATGTCTACCGGTACCCCATTTAACGGCGTATTCTCCGATGTGACTCTCCTACCAATGATGGCTCTGAAGAACTTGGAGACCGCAGAGCGATGCTGCAGCGGAACGCCTTTATCGACCAGCCCCAGGTTGGGGTTGTTAAAACAGTTGAGGACAATTGCCATCTCGCCGCGGGCAAGCTCAGCGTGGATAAAGTCAAGGCTTTGACCTTTGGGATAAGACCCTTCCCTGCGAGCCCTCACGCGGGAGACGTCGATCGTGTTCATCACCAGACCATCCTTCGAATCCTCAAAGAATTCCCGCAGCATTTCTTCATCGCCATGTATCGGCGCGTACTCTTCCCTATAACCTGCATCCGGGTGATAAAGGGACGCGTTGTGCTCAACCCCGTTATGCCTGGCGAGGTCAGACAGGCAGAGCTCTTTGCCACCCTGATCAAGTAGAAAGAGGGCGCCGTGCGTGAGTAGCCAAGCGAGCGGCTTGGAAAGCTTGTAGCACTTGATGAGAGCGTCGATGATGATCTCCGCAGTGAGAGCTTTCCCATCACGGGGGAGATATCCGTGGTTTGCCATGGTGTTCAAGGCTGGGCAGGGAGCACGGGTGTCTCCAGGCTGAGGTGGGCAGAATGGGTGTGGATTCGAGCCAGAGATACCAGTGACTGGGCATCTTCCATCGCTGTGCTGGTGTACTGGGATGTCAGACATCTCGGGCGAGCCTGAGTGTCGTAGTAGGGGGCTGTGGGTGAAAGCGAGGAGGTTTGAAGACTGTGAGAGAGGTATTTAACAACATCTAGGGAGAAGGAACAGCCTAGTGCGATCTTAAGATGTAACACCTGGAACAGCGCCTGGGATCTTCTGCATGGGGTTGAAGGCGGCGAGATGAGAGCTCCGAGGGATGTAGTGCCGTACCTTATCGCCAACGACACAGCCCATATATCCGAAGTACTGATCAGCCAGTCTCAGTCGGATGAGACGGTCGAGGGCAGCCAAGCAACATTTCCTGAGCCTACGGTGAGAGCCAGGCTGCTCAATCAAGGATATACCTGACAGCTGTACAGTGGGATCTTCTCGCCGAGTGGCAGGAAGAATGGAAGCAGCCAGAATCTCAAGAAGCGCTCAATATGAGTAGTAGCAAATCCGAATCATACTAGTCGCTGCCAGGAGGACCCTCCGATTCTTCATGGATCTGGAAGCAAAGATTTCCTTGCTGTCGACGCAGTCCGACACAGGGACGCCAGAAAACAACACCGCCAGCACCTCAGCTTTTATACCCACTCCTTATTGTTACAACATGTTGGAACATCCTTCCGCGGCACAGGAACGCTCGACTCTAAATTCTGCACGGGCCTCTGGTGACCACTCGGTTTCCAAGTTAACGAATTCACTTATGGTGCACCTCTCCCACGGGCTTGCCTATACGGTCGGGTCTGCTCTTGGGTGTTCTCCACCCTCACAGCAGGAGTGTCTTGCTGCGTTCGTCGCCCCCAACAAAGTCGGGTTGACTGCAGGTGCGCGGGCTTGGTCTAAGCATGCCCATCGCTCGGGCGGCTCGGAGACAAATGCTGTGGGGTGGTGGGGTACGCCGTCTGGTCCTGTAGCTACTATCAATGAATGTGCTTTGCTACTCTTCTGGAGGACGATGAGCGCGGTTAGCTGGCGGAATTTACACTGGCTACCGCATAGTGTGCTGGTTTACGAGATGCGTATGCCCGAAGGATATGGGATGCGATGGTCTCAGGATCAAAATAGCCTACTCGACGATGACGGGAAAATCATGGATGAGAAGCTGGACCAGTTGGAGGAGCGAATGTGGACATTTCGCGGATTTGTGGAACCTATGATGGAGAATGGGCATGAAACAGGATGGAAGCATTAACAGTCCAGTGAGGAACCCCTGTGAGTCGATATTCTTTTGATCTCTCGATGCATTCATTGAGCGGGCTTGCTATACCACGTCGCCCAGCGTTACACCATACTTTCTCAATGAGCATGCCTGATCATGCTGGGCATCTTGGATGAACCATTATGTACGTGAGTAGGCGGATGTCTCAAGTAAGTCGCGGAGCTAACCTACAATCGTATATTGAAGGATCCGAAGGATCCGAAGGAAATGCTATCCGCCTCATCTATTGTAAGCTGGCTGTCAACCTTCTTTTGATCACCTGCCATAGATAACCCTAATAGGCACTGGCTCATGTCGTTAGTTGAAGCTTCCGATGGTGTAACGAAAGTCAATATCTAATAATGCAAATATGTATAGTAATGTACCCAATCATGTAACCAAGCTCACAATGAGAATCATGTTGCCTATCGAACATGAGTCTCATCAGTGAGTACATGTTACAAAGAAGCCAGCTCTCGAAGCTAATAATCCGCGTCACAGTTTGTTCCGAGATGTGCCTACGTGATCCCCTTTACACTACTGGAGCTTTCATTGTAGACACGTCCGTTTCGGACCAATCTTCGCGGTCCTCGTGGGTCCGGGACTGCTCGTCGTTCTTCTGCATTTCCACAGAAACAAAGACCTGAGTTGATATGGTCAATCTTTCACATGCTCTAAATTCGGGTCGTTATAAACTGACCTCTGGTCTACGATGCTCCCAGTTGAGTCCGGAACGGAGCCCCATTTGCTGTGAGGAAGATGTTAGTGAGCAGGCTACAGATAGTAGTAACAGGCAGCGTACGTTGGTTTCGTTGCGGCTTGCCTGAGAGGAGCTTATACCTCTTGGGTCGCGAGAGCATAAGCTACTGAGCAGGGTGTTCGCATACAACTTCGGCAGGGGGAAACTGAACGCAATATGTATGCCTGAATGCTGTTATGGATGTGAGTCTTCGGATCGTCAAGGCGATTGTGCTACTCACAGGCATGGTAAGGAATGTCAACACTATAGATGAAACTATCAATGGCCTATTGTAATGGACGATACGTCAATCACTCACAATCAATGAGCGCTATGGTTGAAGTGATTAATCCGTTCTGGACGGTGACTGCTGCCAGTGTCAGTAGTTTCCTCGGGCTACAAATGAGTAATGGAAGAAGCGTACGTCTAATGATTTTTGAAATAATATCATCGGTCGCTGCAAATCCAGTGCGTGATCGGCTCTACGTGGAGATTAGAAATAATTATGAGTGCTACCGCTGAGGGCTCACAAGATAGAACGACAGAGTCGCAGTGATGAGAACATCGTCTACCGCCCTACGGTGTTAGTAGAGCGGTGTCAGGACATAAGAAGATTCAGTAAACATGAAACAACATACGCTGGAACGAGCCAGATAGCAGCCATCGTACGGGCACTCGGCTCGGTGGCCAGACTCAGAACACTTGGAAAGGTGGCAAACGAAGCGGCGAACACAAGCCCGCCGACTATGAGACTGTATGAGGCATTAAGCAGTGTGAGAACTAGACAATCCTCACCGCAAGTCATGAGAGCACCGGCAACAATCACCGAGAATATGATCCAATTCTTCGTCAAAATCTTGATGCGCCAAGCGAAGAACACTTGCACTACTCCTGCGATGATGCCCTACATATTAATTAGCGGGTCAGGACGATCCATAGAGAGACATCTTGACATACCACCATAGCGGGATCTGTGCACATAAACCGCCTTTTAACAAAACAGTATCAACTATGACAAAGTAGATGACCAACCGGTGGCTAGTTCTATAAGTACACCCAGGCGGTTAGTATTAGTCGTGCGGCGAAATGGTGGGGAAAACGTACCCCAAGGAAGAGCCAACAGAGCGTCGACATTCACTGTGCGCTGTACGCATTAAAAGAGGAGCAAGAGAAGCAAGAAAGTGGCGCACTGAAGTTATATACTGAGAGAGGATGGCAAGTTGTAAATATGTCCGAAGGCAAACCGAGTAAACATGGACGTACTAAGAACATCGTATATCCACGTAAAACTGAGTACGGAGTTCAACGTGCTGGCTATCATTACCACCGTCACCTACGTGGAACCCATCAGCGGCATCCCAAGCAACGAAACGGGAAGCACTCACGAAGGTTTTCATCCATAACGGATCCCTGCGACTCTGTTTCAAACATGGAACGATGATGTTAAAGAATTTTACTCACTTGGGGAACACCGAGAAGTAATGGTGCGTCTGCATCAGACTAATGCCATAGAGGATTGACTGCACGAAAATGCCGGCTGTACGCGATGTTATGAGTTGACTGATAGTATTTGACTTTGGAGAAATGATATATACCTAGAGCGGGCCCATGACTTTGTGAAGAGGGGCACCTTCAGTAAGCAGGTCGAAGAACACAGTGGAATGACTACGCACAGACTAGCTGCAGGGCTGGTAGACATGGCACTGTCGGCTGATGGTGTAAGACTTGGGACGAGAGACAAGATGATTATGTATATACCTCGTTTGTTTCACATATCTCCGCCCATATGGTCTACTTTTGGTGCGCAAAAAGCGAGAAACAGCCCAGACCAACTGATCGGTTGTGCGGCCGGAAGTAAATATTTCACGGCAATCACTGGTTTCTGATATACATCTCACACACTCGCACACACCCTCACAACTGTGTTTCCCCGTGTGGGATGCATTCCTGTCGCCCAATTTTCCGATAGGAATATTTTCAGAAAACCCTACTGTGATTAAGAGTGTGCACAACTGAGATTGCAGAATAGCAGAGGGACTGACCAAAGTCCAACCCAGTGCGAACAGCTCTTGGGTGGTCTCAAGATAATGATGTTAATTGATGTTAATCGTCCATACGACTCGACTGGAATATCAATTATCCATCCAAGGTCTTCTGAGACTCACCATTCTCCAAACTTCTCCAAAGTGACGCGCTGCGCGTAGTAGTCCGAGTCGGCTGCGCTCAAGAAAGGTCGAGGCTATTGAGTACTGAGAGCCTTCATCGGTACTAGTTTCATCACTATGCTAAATATATCTGGCGTGCGTTTCTCCGCGCAAGCCTGATCAGGATGTTGAGGAGACGCAAATTTTATGCTTCCTGGCAGAGTTTGCCAAGGTGTTTTGTCAAGATGAGGTTTACGCCGTTTGCGATAGTCGTCAAGTGACGGCGTAGGGATGATACTGACTCGGTGAGCTCCTTTGGCAACAAAGTGGATCGGAGGTTGTGGATGAAGGAAGAAAAATTTAGTTGGCGTGACAATCCCCCTCGAAACTTTGTGACGTTGGAGGAAAACTTGGAATAAGACATGTGGACGAAGCGAGGCTTGGGCGCCAAAGCGGTCAAGATCTTCAGCCTGTTTAGTGCGATCTGCACTTCTTTCGCCTGACCCACCCGCAAATCACTGCAAATCAATCTCGCGCCTCGTGTAGAGTCGCCTCTCACCAACGTGGTATTGAATGTGAACAGCGGGTTAAGAGTTGTATTCTGTGTGCGTGCTATCGCGCTATCCGCTATGTCGAGATAGTACTGATACACGGTGTAATTCCGAAAGGAACGAGGCATCGCTAAGTACGCCCAAACCATTCTGGCTCAGTACTGCGCCTGCCATGGGAACCGTGCAGCTGACATTTAGATGCACCCCCTACGCGATGTAGCTTACGAGCCGTGGTCCTCCGCGGTATATCAACGCGACGGGTACAGACGTCGACCTCATCTTCCGTCCTTCCACATTTTCTACATCAAACTTCTATATCAGAACGCAATGTCTAGCCCTACCCGAGTTGCTATTGTCACTGGTGCCGCCCTTGGACTTGGTCGCGCGATTGCTTTGAGGCTTGCCGCCGATGGCCTCCATGTCGTGGTTAACGACCTTCCCAAGCAGAAGGACAACCTTGAAGCCCTCGTGAAGGAAATTGAGGCAACAGGCTCTCGAGCGGCGCCGTTTATTGCGGATGTTACTGTTGAGGAGAACGTGAAGAACCTTGTGGCATTTGCTGTCAGCACATTTGGTGGACTTGACGTCGTATGTATTCGATTGGTTTCACAATTTCCCTGCAAAGGTTGATTCACGTGTATGCCTTCCAATAGATGGTGGCCAACGCTGGTACCGCCTTCGTGAAGTCTATCCTTGATAGTGCGCTTCGTGTTCCTATGGACTGCGTATCATACTCACCATCAATCTCCCCTTTCTGTAGCCACTCTTGAGGACGTGGATGGGCTATTCAACATCAACTTCCGTGCAGCCTTCCTTTCTTATAAGTATGCGGCAAAACAGATGATTGCGCAAGGTCGGGGCGGACGTATCATTGGTGTGTTAGGTCAGGACTCCCAGATAAGACTGCGTGCTGACGTCATGATTCAGGTGCTGCTTCAGCTGTTGCTAAGAAGGGTATATTTCCTTTCATTTTTGTTCCGCGCGGTAGTTGACCATTACTACAGGCTTCCCCTTCATGAGCACCTACTCTGCGACTAAGTTTGCCATTCGTGCTCTGACGCAGTCCGCAGCGCAGGAATGGGGTGCTTACGGCATTACTGTCAATGCTTACTGCCCAGGAATCATCTGGACTCCTCTCAGTGCGTCTCATTCAGCCTTGAGCCCGTTCGACTTACACATTATTTGTCCGTACAGTTGAGGCCCTCGGGGCTTCTCTTGCTTCCGTTGTCGGCCAGGCTGATGCGGACCCCAAGGAAATGGCAAGTTGCACTGCTGATATTTTTCTGATGCAACGATAATAATATGTTACTGTCTATAGTGGGCGAAGTCCTGCTCACTCGGTCGCATTGGTGAGCCCAACGATATCGCTGGCTACGTATCCTTCTTGGCGTCCAAGGATAGTGGCTTCATAACCGGGCAGAGCGTAAGTTGTCCTTTCCATCTTAGTCTCTCCGGTCATGATTTATTTTGTTTTGTTTAGACCCTGGTGGATGGTGGCTCGCTCTTCGATTGAACATGATCGAGATAGAAGCACCATATTAATGTGTACACTCTCAATACCTGGAAACTAAATGATACCTGTGGATTAAAGTCGGACTATAAAGCAGTCTCATAAATGTGCAATGGCCTAGACATAACGTAAGGGCAGTCAACGGTCAATCCGTGATCAAAAGTCTGACTGTTCAGAATGTCCGGATTTAAGTGTTGTCCAAGGTGTCACTCAGTTTCTCTGCTACAAGGGGGATATAACTTTATATCGCTCACCGTAGTATCCAACTTCCAGTTGTTGAGAAGACGTAGACATATTCTATCTTCCGATAGTTAGCTCCTCCAAACTTATTACCAAACGTGCTACCTATTCCTATCTTTGCGGGAATGAATGATTTAGAATTTTATATCTGTACCACGAGCGCATCATTCGGAGGCGATTGTGCTGTCTTCCGTGTTAGCGTCCGGATAGTCTCGATGTGCATCAATATCCTCGAGTACGCCAGTAATCCTTTGAACGCGGTGAATATTAGGCAATGGGGGCTCATCCTGAAACATCGACACTTGGCGGAGCTGTAGTACATACCGTTTTCGGTGGCAGGAAAAAAGTGGGCCGCTCTCAATGGAGGTCGCTCTACATATTCAAGAAAGCAGAAGTGACTCAGTTATCGAGCAAAGACTCATCGCTCTGTGCTTTGGACGAGCCTCAGTCACTGTACGGAGCATTTCAAGATTGCCAAACTTATAGATGATTCGGGCCTATAAGGACTTGACAGAATTTAGATAAGTAACTTTTATAACAACGGATGAACCAGATAAGTCACAAAATGAACTTTTAAACCAAGGAACATAAGGCTCCCACGAGCTCCAACCCTTGAAATTATTCACTCTTCACAAAGAGGGACAACTCTTTACCTTTTTTTCCTATTTACGAAGACCGTGTAAATTGGTGTTAAATGTTTATAAAGAGTAGATAAAGAGTATTTATATGGGGCTATAATGCAGGCCCTGCATATCAGAATATGTAACAATATGAAATTTGACTTATCTTCGACTCGATACTGCAATTTTGTGTGCGACTTAAGGATTGTAGAAGTCACCATTGAGCCTTACAGATTGCAGAAGCGCCCGTAGGGGGCGCTTATGGATGCAATGCAGCTTGACTCGCGAAGTTGCATCCGCTTAACCCTCTTGAGAGATACTTTGGTAATGCAGTGTGTAAAACCCGAAAACAACATCAGCAATACAACAGGAAAATTCTTCTGTATTCCCTTCACCCTTCAACTAAGATACATTGCTTTTTAACTGAAGTTACTGTTTACTCTTTATAAACCATCTATAGACTGTTTATAACCCTTTCTCTTTTTTATGGCACCACTGCAAAGGCAAAGTAAAGGGTTGGAGCCTTAAAAGAACAATGTGAAATGATAGGGCTCAATATTTGATAAAATAATTGCCAAGAGCGTGAATTGAACACGCGACCGTCAGAACCCACTAAATCATCGTTGAATCCGTGATCCTACCAATCTTCAGTCTGCTGCTCTCCCAGCTGAGCTATCCCGGCTTATAGCCAGCCGTACATAAGTGCTACATGGCCTACAATTAACGAGCATACGACCGTATGTACAAACAAAGAAAAGCCATTCTTTCTCCAGCGGATTGGAGTCGCTCGTCGAGGAGGAACATAATCTGCTACTAGAAGTGTACAGATGACTTAAAATTGGAATTCGCCACAAGATTAAGCGGGCAGGGATCACAGGCAAAGTGCGTCAGCAACATTCCAAACACGAAGTGTGCCGTCGTCAGATGTAGAGATTATATCCCGGTCATCATAGGTAAACTGTAGACTTTTAATCCTATCGGTGTGACCCTGGTATTCTGCAATGAATGCCCCCAATCGCTGGTCCCACAGCTTCACATTCCCTTCCGCAGAACCCGCAGCGACCAGGTCTCCCCTGCGTGAGTATGAAACAGCATTGACTATAGACGGCCTTTCGGAAAATACGTGATGCTGTTCTCCAGAATATGAATCGCAGGTGACGATCGCTTGGTCGAATGAGCCTGAAAGAACTTCTCGGCCGTCAGGGGAGAAAGATGCTGACCAGACTGCACTTGTGTGTTCATGGAGAATAACGAGTTCCTCGCCTGTTGTCATACTCCAGATGCGGCAAGTGCAGTCTTCTGAGGAAGTGAGAAGACGATCTCCATCCGTGGTGATCTGCAAAGTCCAGACGGCACCCTGGTGTCCCTCGAGATTGAACAGCCGCGTTCCAGTATTGACATCCCAAATAGCAGCAAATCTATCTGAGCATGATGCGAGACGTGAGCCGTCCGGCGTCCACTGGACATGCATCACATTCGCCGAGTTACCGAGGAGGGTTCTTAACCGTCTGCCGTCACTGGCATCCCAAATTCCAATAGAATGATCCATTGAACCCGTTGCGATACGGCTGCCGTCTGGGGAGTACGCTGCCACCCAAAGATCTGCAGTGTGACCGATTAGCACCGCCACCCTTGGATCAGCAAGCTCCTCAACATCCCAGATGATGCCTTCACCATTGGCACTCCCGGAGACAAAATGCCTAGAATCGGGAGCAAAGCATACCGTCCATACTGTGTCAACGTGATCATCGTATTGGCGGTGCAGCGCGCCATCCTCTAGTCGAAATACCCTGACAACTTTGTCATCAGAACCAGTTACGACTAGTCGTCCATCTGGAGATAACGAGACGCTTGAGATGGACATGTCTTCCGCGGATTTGTCCATCAACGACAAGTGAGGCCATTTCACGAGAGGAGAATCAGGTGGCCTCCTTCCCACAAGTAGATTTCCGAACTGTATAGACTCCCGCCTATCGTGGAGACCCTCCTCACCAACGTCCATAGCATCCTCCGGTATCCCCTCTGCTATTCCTTCAAAATTGGACCGATTCTGTTTTCGATGAATTGCAGCCTCTATGGAGAGCATACCGGCTATCAGAACCAACTGGTCAGTAAGTGCCATAATAAATAAAAAGGACAGGTGGCACACTTTTCGTGGTTGAATCAACATCGATCTCAGGTCTGTTTTCCCTTATGTAACCAGCAAGGTTCTCAGGCCAAGAATGCCCCTTGTGTATGCGAGATGAGAAATTTTTCCGTGGATATTGGACGAATTGACTTACATCAAATAGATCTGTGATGTCGGCTTCACTTGTAATGGCGACATCAACGTCTGTGTTCTATTGCATTGTCAGATGCGCGCCGGTAACTCGAGAGATGTTCACTTACCTGCAAGATGTAATCTAGTACAACATCCAACGGACCGTGGAACTTCATGACGTATCAGTCTAGTGCACTGAATCTAGGCGACTAATCCGCACCGAGCTCGTTTCGGGAACCATTTCTATTTGTGCATCTCCGTCGTCATCCTGGTCAGGTAGCTGATCGGGACCTGCCCCTGCTTCAATCTTTGGTTGCAAAAAGGAGAATTTCCGATATTTGATCTTGTAGTGAGCTAGAAATACACACTGGTTTCTCGGAAGGGATGTGCGATACGGGGATAGGAATTCTGCGGGATCGCGTCGAGGGCCAGAACGATGGTCGGTGAACCAACTCCCTCTATGGGAAAAAGCGACGTCGAACCCAACACTAGCAGCGGGTGAAATCGATCCATTGATCGCAACTCTGGAAGCGCGTCCTTCGGCTTGAAAAGCAGAGACGGTCCATTCAGTCGTTTTAGTCCATCCCCTAACCAAGATGATATCTTCTGGCTTGCACTCCAAGGTCAGCACGTCTTTGGCAAACTGAAACCAGCTCGGATGGTGCTTGCGCATATAGTCTGCCCACGTTTTATTGGGTAGGACGCCCTCCTTTGTTGCGTCGTCTTTCAGTACGAGTATCGCTCCTGCCGCTTTGTTTGCCTCGAACTTCCATCCTATACCGGCACCTACAGGTAAACCTGCTTGACTAACAGATAATGAGTATATCGGTCTTCCTATGTAGGGCAAGAACGCACACTGAACCGTGTATCTCGACCTTGGTGGTTTTGACGTTTGTGCTGGTGATTGGTCCAACCTCCAGAGCGCTTTCGCGCATCTGGTTAAGACGGTCATGGTATACGAGGGGGGTAAATGCCTCAGGGAGACCGTCGGGATGCCATCCATGATGTTCAGTCACATTGAATAACCGGACAAAGCCACCTTCGTGACACCAGCCAACGTCTCCGATCTGGACTTCGCCTTTATCGACCTCAGGTTCTGGAAACCACAGAGGAAGACCGTGGGAATGCGAGGTGAGTTGCTCGGCATAAACTGTGGGTGCTGAAAACTTGGACATGGCCTTCAGGTCACCGTTGAAGCCGATAGCAATGCAAGCGACCTTTAGAAGCGCTTAACTTAAGGTTGCAACGTGTTTGCGCCAGTCCATCGATTGATGTTCAATGGCAAACTCCCGAGAATACGTAGTCTTGGGAATCGCTCTTTGTCCAGCCTCACGGGGCTGTGTTGATGGAAAGCAACTGTGATAGTTTGCGTCAACTTTTCCAAAGGAGGATGAAGGCAAGGCTGTAGCATTTAATCGTGCGTGTGATACCTAGACTGCTGTGCGGTCCTAACAGGGTATCCCTTGTGCGTCTTGTCATTTGCGACCGAACCTTATTCATGTCCAGGCGGAGATGGCCTGAACGCATGCCAGCAGCTTGTCTGTGGAACAGATACAATTAGCACTGGAATCTGAGAAGCAGAGATTCTTCACAAGCCGGTATAAATGCGGAACAAGGTCGAATGCACAGGCATGACTGTCCCTCCTTGTATTAGAGTATCGAACTTGCATCCGAGCCTCTCGAGTCAGCGGGACAAGCCGAAGCAGTGCCCGGGAAGCCAGTGGCACGTCCACGTGGGAATTTCTCCGAAGCACACTGGCGCTCCGTACTTATAGTCTGAGCCTCATACAACTAATGTGGTCCATTTGATAGTCTCGGGATGTAGTAGTATTTACCACTGGCGAAGAATTTTCACTTGCGATATATATCTAGGAACATAAACGTGGTACCAATATTCTTTTTGTTGTCTTTCCAAATAAGACTTCATGCAGACTTCTTATACCTGTATAGATACAGCAACAGACTTCCTGAGCATCGGTGTCTGAGTAGTACACAGACTCCACGTATGCTGCGAGGCATGACTGATGCATCTAAATAATTTGACCCAGCTCCGGAATATGAATACAGCGGACGAGATAAAGGGAGGAGAGTAGTTTTACATTTGCCACTGTGGACGTTCAAAGCCTAAGAACATCAAGCATGCTCCAGATACGAACAGAACCGTCGTCAGAGGAAGAGATGACGTTGTTGCCATCCGGAGTGAACGTGACTGTCTTCACTTTATCTTCGTGACCTTGGAACTCCGCCAAGAATACGCCAGACTTTGCATTCCATACCTTTACACCTCCATCTGCACAGCCAGCGGTGAGATACTCTCCATCAGGAGAATATTCCACGATATTGACGATCGAGGGGCGCTCTTCCAAGATGTGATGCTGTTCGCCAGTATAGGAGTCGCATACAGCGACCATAGCGTCATAGGAGCCAGACGCAACTTCTTGATTGTCGGGAGAAAACGCAACCGTCCAAACAGGGCCTGTGTGTTCCCTGAGAGTTACGAGTTCCGCTCCGTTTTCTGTACTCCAGATACGGCTGGTGTGATCCTCTGCGCCCGTGACAATTCGGCTGCCATCTGCAGAGAAAGCGATGGACCAGATCACGCCCGTATGCCCTTGCAAGATACCAAGGCGATGACCGTTCGTAGCATCCCAGATGTGCCCGACAGAATCGGCGCAAGACACGAGGCGCAATCCATCAGGGGAGAACTCTACCATCATCACCACGGCGCTGTGTCCCTCCAACGTAGTGAGGGGAGTCCCGAGTCTTCCGTCCCAAAGTTTGACTGTGCAGTCGACTGAGCCCGTCGCAATGAACTTTCCGTTAGAGGAGTACGCCAGAGTCCAGACGTCGCCGCCATGACCTTCAAGCTCGGTAATTTCAATGCGGCGGTCCACATCCCACAGAATTGCCTTCCGGTCTGCAGATCCCGACACGACCCTGGAGCCATCGGGAGAATATGCTACCGCCCACACCGTGTCCTCATGCCCCTCGAGTTTCGCAACCAACAGGCCAGACTCTAGATCCCACACTCTCACGATACAGTCCTCCGAGCCCGTAGCGACGAAATGTCCGTCCTTCGATAAGGAAACAGAAGTGACCGAACCGCCTTCCGCAGTTTTATCGAAAAGCACAGTGTGAGGCCAATTGATGGGCTGAGAGTTTGGCCCTTTCTTGCCAAGTATTAACTGTCCATCATTCACAACGCACGAGCCCGTCGCACCCAACTCAGCAAGATGACGAGGGAAGGGGGGGAAGTGATTTTCAAAGGCTTCGTCTGACTCATCCTGGGAGTCGCCCAGTTCGCTTCCTTCTTCGGACACATTCATAGTCGCACCCCGTTCAGTCGCATGGGAAGGACTTGCCACAAATGCGTCCAATTCCATTTTTGCGATGGTTACGTTTTGCTGAGCGACAGCAGCATGGTGCGATCGTTTGATAGCTTCTTCGATAGAGAGTATCCCAGCTACCTATATGTATTAATGATCCATTCACTGGGACTTGAAGCACTAAACTGACTTCTATTTTCATCAACGTCGATCCTCGGTAGACGATCCCTCAGGTATTCAGCAAGGTTATCTGGCCATGGTTCACCCTAAATAGATAAGAAAAGTCCGCTGAGCATATAATATACAATGCTGACGTCCGGCTACTTACATTGAAGAGGTCATTGATATCACCGTCACTGGTAATGGCAACGTCGGCGTTCGAATGCTGTAAATTTTTTTAATAAACATACACGGCGGAAATATAGCGTAGATATACCTCCAGGATATATTCAAGGACATCGTCAAGAGGACTGCGTCGCTTCAGGAACAATTAATGAAAACGAAGTTGCATGAATTGAGCCTAACTTACTTCAGACGGGGCGGGCACAATCTCGATATGTGCTTCGGAAAAGTCGCCCGCTATAGAAATTGACATATTGGGATCGTCGTCGTCAGTGTGATCCGGCAATTCGTCAGGACCAGCATTGGCGATGACCTTTTTACCAAAGAAAACTCGATATTTGATCTTATAGTGACCTAAAAACAGGCATTGATCGCAAGGGACGGCGAGCTTCTCTTCCTCAATCCCCTTCTCACGTTCCACCAAAATCTCGGGCAATTCTGCGTGTGACGATTGAACGGACTTGGAGGATACGGATGAGGCAGCCGAAAGAGTCGAATGTGTCAAGCGTAGGGAGTTGGAGGAGGAAACTGCACGATAGGGACCGGTACGATGTTCGAAGGACGAATGGGTTGCTCGTGAGGAGGCGAACCTGAAGCCAGCGCTCGCTACGGGACCAACCTGTCCGTTGAATGAGACGTCATGAACGTGGCTACCGCTCTCGATGAATGCAGCAACGGCCCACGCTGTGGTTTTCACGGCGCCTCGAACAAGGATGATATCTTCTGGCTTGCATTGAAGACCGTATGTATCCGAACTAGAGGCGAAGTTGTACCAGCTCTCATGATGCTCTCGCATGTAGGCCACAAAATCTCTATTTGGCTGCACAGAAGACTTCTTGGCAGCATCATTCAAGATGAACATGGCGCCCTGTTCCCTAGAGCACTCGAACCGGTAGGCAAGTCCACCACCTGCTATACCAGGATTCCTATACATACATTAAGCGCAAGGCTTGATAGAAGAAGACTCGATCTCACGCTGATGCGCTGCCCTCCACCGATTTGCTTTTGACACTGTTACTACAGTATGCTCCGGGATCAAGTAGTCGTGGCTTCACCGCGAGTAGTCGTTTGTTGAATTTGAGGGGAACGAAATTATCGGGGACGCCACCAGAGTTGTACGGATGATCCTCATCAACGGTGACATTAAAAAGACGATGGAAAGCACCGTCTTCGTCGATGTGGCCCACATCACCTATGCGCACTTCGCGCATCTTGTAATCAGGACCTTCAGTAGGCTCTGGACTCCACATTGCCCTGCCATGCCCATAGTGAGCTAGTTGTTCAGCGAACACGTCGGCTGCGATGCCCATCTCGAATTGCCCGTAGCTGGAGAACGCAGGATGGAGTCGTCGATGAGAGATAAAGCTGAAGAGGCTATACAAGCGCTGATATGGAATGCCGTCCTCGTTTCTGGCAGTTCGAATCTAAATAGAGAGTATAACCCTCTGAACTCATCAGGAGATCACCATTGCGAAGTCTTTAAAAACTCACCTATATACGACCTGATCCTATCCTCTAGTATTCCGCTGTTGCAGCTTGTCGTCCATACACGTGGAGATGGCAGAAATCCAAAATGAGCGCCATGATGAAGATCTCATCCAAAACAGTCAGGGCCTCAACGAAGCTGGAATAAGCAAACAAGTCGGTATTACGAGCATCGAAAGAGAGCCCGCGGTATTGTGGACGACAACGTCGTCGTTGTCGTCGTCGTCGTGCCGGATGCCGGAGTAGGGCCGGAGAGCGGATCAAGCGGGAAAGGGATATTCGGGGGGCAGCCGGTCCAGGTATATGCAGCAGTGAGTTGAGTCAGGACCCATGACAATTGGCGGAGAGGCTTGATCCGCCCTCGGCAAAATGTCCAAAAGATGTCAGGACCAAAAAGTTGATTTGAGCCCAAAAATTGTCCGGATTGGACCAAGCATTTGGCCCTAGGAGGCCAATTAAATGTCCGGATGAAGCAAATCTACTCTGAAATTGTTGAAGATTTATTAAATATTCATGAAAGACAGTTCAAATTACAGGACAGAGCAAGGAGCGAACCCCCAGTGCCTAGAATTTTCGGATGTCAAGCAACTAGCACTAACCACTACACCATAAACACTATGAAATGGTTGGATAGTATGTGCCCTTTAGCTAACCTCGGCAGCTTGTCCGGATTATGGCACAGGCCTAGGTACGTTTTGGCAGACATTTTGGCCGGATGGGACCAAGCCTAAGGGGGTCAAAATCACAAAAATTTGTCCGAAAACGGATCAGGCCTCTCCGCCAATTGTCATGGGTCCTGTTGAGTCGGAACGATTCTGTCTCTAAGTACCAACGTACTTACTTAGTACACTACTATATTCCGCAGGCTTCTGAGGTTGATACATACCCAGACTGATATTAAGGTTTTAAAAGTATGCTGCCTCCAGTTTTTGGACCCAAAGGTTTAAAGCGTCGCATTTGGGAATCTTATCACTGAAGTGGAGAATAAACTTTATCAAAGAGCTGTAAGTACTTCAAAGGGCGTAATTCTTGAATACAAATGTTAAACAGCCATTCGAGTCGCTCGCCTCCGACATCTCCATTCGACGCTGATTCGTTGACTGTGGTTTGTTGGTTTGTTCTAGATGCCTCGGCATCGTTCGTGTTCTTCTTATCAGAATGGAAATGGAATTTCCCAGCTTTTTTCCCAGCGAAACAACAACGAATCCGACTCGGAATTCCTGGATCATGCTACTAGTAGTAAAGAAGAGTGAGAATCATCTTTCTCTCGCGTTCACTGACAATCGCTGACTGGCTCTGCATTGACACCGCGTAAACTTACCGACATGCCTTTCTGCACAAATTGTCTGTCACACGCCCATCACTGTATGTGTATGCACTCCTATGCGCTCAGCATGAATGGAAAAGCACCCCAACCCACATACCGCCGATCACCGATCTGCGCGTGTGTAGTACGAGAGTGAAGATCATCCCTAGGCCGCTGGCCTCGAATTGCGAACATCGATCCACAGAGCGCAGATCAATTCCGAAGGCCTCTTTCATGTTTCATCGTAAAGATCGATGCCGCTGTAGTAAACGACCCCTCGAAGCATTCCGCCTCGGAGCGATGAGAGGATGCTCTACTCCAGTCTTGACCTGAATTTATCCATTTGATCCGAGAAGCTGCAGTCGCTTGTCATCTTATTAAAGTATGGTCCATAACCCGATTCCGATTCCCTACTTCGAGGGATTCTATTCGCGTTGCTGACTAGGCAGGTGATCAATAGATATATGATATACAGAGTGGCTACTTGATACACGAGGAAGGGTCGGATTTCATTCATTGAGGGAGAATAAATGACGTGCAACGGTGCGGCACCAGGGGTATAATGCGGACAGAACATGGTACTACGACTTGAAAGCCACAGCAATACAGACACAAGCTCCAGGGAAGCAAACCTGATAGTTCGGGGTTCATCAAACGGAAGAGGAAGTAAGAGACAAAGCCGGCTAGTCGCGCGATAAGAGAGTACAGAATTCACGGGGGAAGTTTCGGGGGAAGTCATGTCTCATGGTGTGGCGTAGGAAATATGTTCATGCATGACGGCAGAGAAATCAAGCCAAACGGAGGTGGGAAAGCCAGAACGGGAACAGGAACAGTCAACAAGACGTTCACCATCAATTCGACTGTCCTGCAGACGATCTAATAGACGACGAGGGGAAAGCAGGGCGCAAGGTTGTGGAGATCACTGGCTGACAATCACAGCCAGGAACGCTGCAGGAACTTGAGCGCGTCCTTGAGACGCCTGTCGCCGATATCGGATGACTGGACTCAGGTTGTACCTCGCGATACCGAGGGACGGGAGACGAACGAGAGCGTTGCCGCCACTTGTCATGGCGGGGGCCTGAAGCCGCGGTATTCCAAGCTGATACGGACATATCCCATGCTGTCTCAGCCTTGATGGAAAGGGTGGATACCGTGTGAAGAGCCTGGGTGACGGTGACATCCGAATCGCGAGAGTCCATTTCCATATCCCCGTCCTCTCCCTCTGATGCAGAGCATTCAGGACTAGGCAAGCGAGAATTGTGCGCACCCGAAGAAGATGCAAGGGAAGAAGAGAGGCTGTTCTCGTAGTGAGACCGCGGTGAGCTCGCAGCTGAGGCGGAAAGAGGGGGTGTAGGTGGCATCTGAGCCGGTAGATCGGTCTCAATCTGACGGGCGACGCTATCACGCCTGCGACTGTTAGAGACGTGATTTCGCCAGTGACGACGCATGTTGGAATTCACATTGAACTTGCGTTGACATCCAGGATATGGGCATTGAAACGCTGTGATGAAGATATATCATATGTTAGCCGCTGCAACAGTTGCACGATTTGATTTCAAGACCCACGTTTAGCCCCTGTATGCGTGTTGACATGGATATTCAGACTGCTAGGACGATTGAATCTATCAGGAGCATTGAGCCGAATTCCGTTGATGCTGCTGCCATCAGGAGCCTACCTTTTATTACAATGCGGGCAACAATGTTTCTTTTCTTCGACGCCTTGGATTATAGGGGACCGCGATTGCCTATAGGAGTTTGGCGGAGATGCCGCGGACAAGGGAGGAGATAAATAGGGATTTGCAGGATAGGTTTGCGTCGTAGATATCGGATCGTAGTGGCCATTTCTAACAGATGCGGTCGAGGGGGGCGATCCCGGAAGACTGACATTAGGACTGGGAGGTATTTGTACTCGGAATGCGGGTCTTGCTTTCTGAATAGAAACCACAGCAGGATTGGCCTGAGATTGATTACCTAAGTACCCCGGAGAGGCATACGAGACTCTTGGCAGTGCCGCCACGTTCGTACTGGAAGCAACATTTTCGAGACTGGCTGTTAAAGTATGCGGTTTGAGCACATCAAAGTGACAGGAAACGGAGGAAAGGGGATTCGGACCGGAAATGGAACCCGCAGTCGAAGCATAATGATTTGCTGGATATGGCGAGTATGGGTCATAACGTTCATAGCTAACGCCACTTTGAGAGCGCGGATCGTGTGGATACGGGGGATCTCGCTGGGCCGCATGATTAACAGGGTTGACATGCCTCACACGCTCCCCATCGACTGTCTCCTGATAGGCTGTGGCGCTCTGAGAAATTTACAATTTACATTATTAATGGTCTGACAGGAGGTAAGGAGAGAAGCTGACCTGGTGACCTGTCGAAGAGATAGTGCGATGTACATCTGCGCCCGGTCTACTTCGCGGGTCATGATAATAATTCTGCATTATATGCTCTGAAAAAAAAGAGCGGTGGAAGCAATATGAGATGTGTGCACACGAGACGAACCAGGCGTGTACCTGGAAGTAACTCGTTGATGCTTGGCAAAGATACCTGGGGGGACATGATGGAAAGGATTGAAGGACGGTTGGGTACGTGGCGACTTGGGCGAGAGCGAAAGGGGAGGAGGGCGGCTAAGGAGTACTGAGATTATAAGAGCACATGTAGGATCGAGTGGCACAGCCGTAACCAGAAGGAGAAGAGGATCAAGATTGCTCTCGAGTGAAAATCAGTTCATCAAACGGATACCGAACTGCCATATCTGGGCGGCGCGTGTTCATGCCGTCCCCGGCATCATGTCTGCCCCCACGGAAAAGTATTCGCGCCGATCGAAACAGTTCCCCGTTGTGCTTCACAGTTCACAAACATATCCACGGGGTGAGCTCTCTTCTCAAGGATCCTCTCCCCGTGAAACACGGATGGGGCGAGCATTGGGGATTCCCTATCCAACAATTGCCCGCAGAGCGGCGGCGAATAGACCCCCTGGAGATAACCGATAGGTCGGGATATATAAGCACTTGACAACGTGGTAAAGAGGGTTCGACAAGAGTGCTCTGGGCGCGGGCGTTGGAAGCGGTATTGTAAGGTGAGCGCTCATGCTGGAAATTAGGACAGCAGTAGAATGGGCACCGCAGGGAATGATGTCAGCCTTTCTGGGAACGGGATAACGATTATTATCGCGAAGAAACGGGACGAGACCCTGGCTGGAAATGGGAAGATCTGCTCAAGACGTTGACCCGTGATCAGACTCGTGCTGCAGGAAGATTTCTGCGGGATGTGACCGTAAGTTGAATTTGCAACACATGTTCAGAAAAACAGAGAGTTTACGTCTTCATGACGAGTCTGGTGTTTAAAGTTGTGGGAAGGGATGCATTAGGTACAATGAAAGACACGCAGCTGCGCTCATATCCAACGGGGCAACGAGGCAACAGGCCAAAAAAAAGCGAGACAGGAGGAATTGAGGTCTGCCGCAGACGTCATGAACAGGCGCGGGATCAATTCTCTTTCAATTGAGACCTACCCGATTGGGCAAGGTCCGAAAAGGATTGTCGTGATCCTCGAAACTACACGCAATGATCGGCGTTCCCATCTTTTTCTAGTATATCGCATCCGCTCTGCCCACAAGCATATGGCTTGCCGTCCATACCTGGCTAACGCAGCACACAATTTCTCACCGCCCTCCTGGTGGCCAGCGCAGCACGGTATCCATATAGGCTCTCCTCTGCTCGTGGTACAGCTAGTTTCCCATCCGGAGCGCTGGCCATCACTATTGCCCGTGGTTCGTTGAGCCTATATCCATCCAAACTAGGTGGCTGCAATGCATCGCCTGGAACTTCCACTGGCCGAAAAGCGACCTTCGACTGAGAAGGAGCCCCAGAACTTGACGCTGGAATACTCGTGTCGCCAGTCCAGACCGGCGCAGTGAGGCGATATCCTAGAGAAGTCAAGGGATCCCTGTGTCGTCACAGTAGTCTAGGATGCCATAATCGAACTTCTTACGGCCAAGTGCAGTGAACGAGTTCGAACTCGCACTCTATTCATAGGACGGGCAGGACAAGGGCGGAAAGAGACAGGTATACACATCGGAGAGAGATAGCAGTCATAACCGGAGTCAGCGCGAGAGAATATGTGCGCGGCCCATGCTTGACATGCTTGACAGTCCACCAATCGATGCCGTGGTCGTTTGAGCGGTCAGCGGGGAGAAGCGGGACAGACACTGAGAGACAGGCGCCTAGGAAACACCGGCATCTTTTTGACTTGCCGGATTTTGAGGATCGATCTCGTAGAGATCCGCCAACGCCTTGGAAAAGACTATATTCGTTCACAGCCATGAACCTTGTATCCTGCCTGTTTTGTCAACCTGGGTTTTGCAGCGTAGCATTGGAGGCAGACGACTTCGAAGCTGGCAAGACACATATCCCTCACCCTCCATATATCCCAATCTCAGCGCGCTCCACGTTGTCTGGGGAGTTCCGGAAAGCCTTGTAACAAGGATCCCCGTGCTGGACGGGAAAGGTGGAATTCCAGACGTACCTTCCCTTGCCTCCAGGAGCACCTTGTGATTTTGGCCCTCAAGGACGACAAATATCGGACGCCTCACATTAACGTGATGCGTACCTTCATTCTACATGATCACACTACACGAGACCCACCGTTCAGCCGTGCTTCCCGGTGAAGCATGTACCCACCGGTGCAGAGTCTGTACGCCGCCCCTCGCGGTGCCTTGAGTGGCCTCCTACGCTCTCTCGCATCAGATGCTAGGTGTCACCTAAGCTGTCTCTAAATGGCACTTCCGAAAGTCATGCAGATGGTGCTGACATCCGAGCGACGTCGGAGCTCCATGAGAGAATACTAGCCTCATGGTATTACTTGCGCGCTTACTGCTTTTACACGTTCCCACACCGTTTCTCCGAAGTCCGCTCGCCTCCCCGCACCGTTCCTCCCTTATCCCCATCATTCATATGCCGTCCGCCACTCATATTGCCTGGCTGAGCATGAAACCAGACTAGAATTTGTCTCAATCAGATGTGATCCCATTGCGCATAGCTGCCGGCTCTTCGGCCTGGGTCTCTCCCCCAAATCTCCGCCTGTCTCATTGATTCCCTCCCCCCCTATCGAGTTTAATCCCGATAGCTGAGCGTGAAATCCCTCCACAGCGATCAAAGCTGGACCTGACCATCCATCTGACACTTATTGGAGGCATACAAGCGGCGGAACGACGTCGAGTCACATATGACAGGAGTATCAGGGACGTTGAAAAATTCCGTCGGCGCATTCAACCTCAGACAGCTTTGCGGTTTGTTGGACAAGTGTATCTCCGAGAGGAACTGCGCATGTAGTTGCATTACATATAAAAGTCTATCCGATTGACATTAACGACTTCAGACATCCAGGACACGCCTGCCAGGATATCTTTGTCATCCCAGTACACGGTCGCCTATCAGTTTGGAGTCACACTCAAGTAGTGCGGGCTGCAAGGGTATAGACCACACACCCTCCTGCGCCTGGTGAGGCTTCCGCGTTAAAACACACCTTCGAAACGCTCATCCCTGAAGATTGTGACGACCCTGACTATACATACACGATCCAGAACGATGGGCTGTCCGGCTGCCAGGGTTATCACGATTTTTGTGTCTGTCATTCGATCCTCTTACCTTTACCCATGTATCTGGTCGCCCTCGGAATGTGAGCCTTTTCGCACTGGCTACAGTACTCTATAAGCGTCCTGCGCTCAGTCCGATCTTCTCTGATGGTGAGCTAGTACCGCCATGTTTCTCGCTTGCCCGCTTCACGGGTCTGTTTGTTCATCGTTGATTTTTCCTGCCCTAGTTTCGAACGTTAGCTACCCAGCTGCCATACCATGATTGCAGGGCAGCCGCGCAGCAATTTATTGATGTTTAAATCTCACAATGGAGAGCCTGGAAACTGTAGACCTCGTTGACAAGGTACCGAGTCTTTATTGTCGGCTTCTACTTCTCGGAAAATAGCCCCCCCTCCCTTCTCCCGCGCCAAGCGTCGAGGGACCGTTGGATACAATTCCTAATCCCCAGCGCCGTAGGACCATGGGGACGCTCGATCCAGACGGGATATCATTGATGGTCTCGCCAGACCTCACATTATGGCAAATTATGGCGTTCAAGCAGTGTACGATATCCCCACAATAATCTCCGCTGTACCCTCCTCGGCTGTAAGGGCCGTCCCCGACACAACCACCCTTCCTAGTGCTACGAAACACCTTCGTATAGGGCCTGATGGCCCCCCCGGATATTCCGTCCCTATATCGGTTGTTGCGACTGATATCCGATTTCTATATCTCTCCAAAGTGCACCAAAAAAAAGAACAACACACGACGCACCCTCGCACCCAGCCTCAAATTGTTAGCCACGCCCTGTAGCATTGCCAAACCTGATGTGCGTATGATGTGGACAGATTCACTCCATCTCCCAACGGTGATGTGATCGTCACTTAAGATACCTTTGTTACGAGTTGGGTAGGTTTGACATTGCTCCTGCGTTGGATAGCAAGGACTCGGATCCAGTGGGGCCGAGGACGCCTTTACCGTCAGTTTCATGTATTATCATCACTACGGATGCTACTGCTAACGATGTAACTCAATAGAAGATGGAGAAATATTGTACACCTGATTGCAAATTGAATCAATGTTGATACTGATACGCATTCATCGACTTTCTCGTGCCTCCCTGATACGATACATGTGCACCTTGGTACGCTGGCTTGTTGGCTCCCCGCTTCGTCTCTCGTACAGCATCATTATGGAGGCTGGATGCCGTACAGATCAAATACTTTATACGTTGTTCCTGTGGCATCGGTCGCGAGGATTCCTCCCAGAGGATGATGTGCTATGGGGTGATGTGGTAGAATGGTGAGTAACCGGAGTGACCATTGATTTGTGCGCACATCCTCACGCTACAGATCTGAACGTAGCTTTTCCACGGGATACAAATCAAAGTTCTGACCCTGGCATATTCGCTTCAATCCAGCCACATTAGATTGATCCAGTAGGTCAGTGACACCCATCGGACCGTTACGTATGGACCGGTAGTACTATACCGAACCTACCGGGTGGTAAGTTCAAGATGATGAATAGCACTACGACGTAACGATTACCGGACACGTGAATTGTCGCAGTCTCTGGTGGGACTCCGCCGCACGTTTATAGGGCACTCAGTACCTAGAACGCCACAAGCACCATCATCGCGAATTGTTTAATGATTAGGCGGTGGTGAAAGCTATGCAACGATTAGATGGCAGATGCGTCTTACTATGCCATTACTCACGAGATCCTAGTTGAGTTCATCTCATCAAAGATTGGATGTTGACGATACTCGATTCTAGGGCTCTGTGTACGCTTTGAGGTGAAAGCAATGATAACATTCATCATATCTGCAGAAGAGTCTGATAAGCGAGTCAGTATGAGATGATTCCTGGGAGTCAGACATATTTACGCTCACACACACCGCCCTTCTGCCACGGAAAGTCAATTCCACAGGCTCTTTACCAGCAGTATCATGATGGGGATATATTACTTGCAGATTGAGCTCCAGCGGGGAAGGACTGAAGTTACCTACATCCACGCTATTAACTACATATATCAGTCGGCCTAAGTTAAGCAAATCAGCGATGTGGCCGGCGGCCAAAATTGTGCTCCGACTCATCATCGACTCTATTGATTGAGGACTTGTTTTAGTAAGGCTCCTCACCAACATCGGATGCGGGCTGACAGGCAGCTTGGAATTGGACACTTCGGAAGAACCTACGGTGAGGGATGCATGCGGTAAAAGACTTCGCATGCGTTCTCATATGTGAACTTTCGGTGGAAATCTTGGTAAATCCTTCGCATATATTAAAGCCGTCACAATATTGAATCATTCATGCTGGACGGATAATCTGTGACATCGAGAATCGAGAATCATGAACAAGATTGTCTCACGAATCGAAGGGCAAAGATGGGGAGTTAGAACTTGGGATAGTACGCGTTTGCCGGAGCATGTGGGAGCCGTCACGAGTGCTACTGCAACAGGATAAGAAGTTCTTCGTTCTCTCTTTTGAAGACCGGGCGCAGCATGTTCATATCTGACTGCAAGTATGTGCGAATGCTCGCATCACTTGAGTATTGAATTGAGAAGGGGCGACGTACAGGAAATGCCACGGACTAGTCACGTATAGGAGTGGGCGCTGATCGCAGCGATGAAGAGATGCCGGGCTTTTTCCAATGTTATTATGGAACCGCGAAATCGGCTCTTGAGTCTTGGAAGTATTTGATGATTGTCAAGCATGGCCCGAACTCGGAATCATAGTAGATATGCAGACAGACGCCCGTAGACTGCCCAGGCGCCAAAACCCGACTCCTTTTTTATCTTATGTTGTGTCTAATCTTGTTTATACGGCGTAAACTGGAGCTGCGTTCAACTCGACGACGCTCGAACCAGTAGTTTGATGAAATCTGCGTATAGAATTAGCGAGGCGTCATATGAAGCATGTTGCATACACCGACGATCCCGGGGTGCGTGCTCACTCGGTCCATCGTGAGTATTACTTGATTGCTAGCGTTCTAAGTCTCATCTCCATTCTGCTAGTACTGCATACGCGGCAATATATCGACTGCAAGCCACCAGAAAATCCGATTCGGATGCACATGTTCGACTTTACTTTTCTCACGGTTAAATGGTGTCTATGCAAAACGAAGGGGCATCGCACTCAAGTGTCATGATTCTCAGCCGACCTACATCCATATTTCAATGCCTGGCACTTATTTTGAGCGAAAGCACCTACACACGGCCGCAAGGCGGTGCAGCTCTTGCGGACTCCGACGGGCTGACCTAGTATCTGTGATTATCCTATAGATGGGAGGTTTGCACGGTCTCATCCCAACCTGAAAGATCCGCATCAACCTTGCCTGAACATACCTGGCCCCCTCCGGATGAAGCGGGTCGTCATCTCGG
The DNA here is from genome assembly GCA_001913855.2 of Hermanssonia centrifuga. NCBI lineage: Eukaryota > Fungi > Basidiomycota > Agaricomycetes > Polyporales > Meruliaceae > Hermanssonia > Hermanssonia centrifuga. Next base: position 28,998 of record MLYV02000121.1, read on the forward strand.
ACTAGCGATGATGCATACTTTCCAATAGACGATTTCTGTGTAGCTATGTGCTCTGCTCACCGCCACGAGGCTGTCTGGATACTGGGAGGCGGTTTGCACTGGCTGGATATGTTGGACTGCGCACATCCAGATTGTATCCAGATCCGCGGCAGGGAAAGGAGGCACATGGTCGGAAAGTTAATTATCACTCGGCGAGCAATTGGAAACCCTCGCAGGTGTCGGTGGCTTCTCGGGCGCTGGCGTCTGATGGGTCGCCTGGGATTTCTCATGCGAAAGCTTTCGATGTCGATTACTCTTGAATCTTGATTTCATGATCGTTTGTTAGCGCCACGCATGATGCATCTATATAGCTACCCTCAGATCCCTCGTCCAGCCCGCTCAGGCTTCCATTCCAAGTTCACCCCTCCCCCTACCACCTTGCTACCAGCTTCTAGGACAGAATGGCCCCTTCGTGTCCTGTATCCCTCCCAAGCATCCACGAGATGTTCCCGGGTGAGTATCCAGCTAGTTTACTACTTTCATTTCTTGACAACGACGCCTGTAGATCATCTTTTTATTCAGTCAGAGAGGGCACAATCTGATGCAGACACCGGTCTGTCGGCAAGACCCAGAACGTTGACCGTAAGTCTATCGTCTTGAAGCGGCCTGGTAGAACTATACTGATAGTTGTACTCCCCAGAGATCTCTTAGTCATGATACCGTCCCGGAGTTCATCCTTCCTTTGTCTCCACATGGGCGTAATACTGTGCATCCAGCCCACAACAGCCCTATTCCTCCTAGAAGCACACTCCCATCAGCATCTGCTCCTCAATGCCCCGTACCCAACTCTCCTAGGTCGTTGGGCTCTTTTCCTCCCTCACCTGAGCATCCATCTTTTGAACATCGAGGCGTGCTGCGCGAAGATGATAAGAGGCACGTCTGTGACGCATGTGGCAAGGCTTTCAACCGCCCAAGCAGTCTGGCAATCCACATAAACACGCATACCGGTGCAAAACGTTAGATTTATTTCATCCATCGTTCATTTGCAAAAAAATAAATAATGACATCTTTATAGCGTTTATTTGTCCCTTCCCTGGCTGCGCTCGGAAATTCAATGTAAATTCCAATATGCGAAGGCACCTCCGAAATCACACGTCCGGATCCAGTCGCTCCTCCACGCTGACCCCGTATACATATCCTTTGACCACATATCCACGCAATATGACGTTTACAACACCCTCCTCCCTTACGCACCAGTCTCCGTCATCTTCAGCTTCGAGCTCCCCGAGGCTTGTGCGCCAAAATCGGTTACCTGATAGTGACGAGGAAGATTCGTCCCTTTCAGGTCCAGAGCTCAGCTCCCAATGGGACTCTGAGATGGAGGACGCGAATGCTGGGATCAATCGGCTGAGGTTACGCTCGAGGTCCTCCCCAGGGGCTCGCGCACCCCCTGGACTGATGACTCGCCATGAGGAAGGTCTTCAAACCTCTGCCGGAATACGCCGCATCAGGTCTCATTCTTGCGCTGTTCCTGGCTGTGATTGTAGAGTTCCAGCTGCGCTTCATCCTTCCGGTTCTGCTCGTTACAGACTTTGATATCGTGTATGTATTTGCTTGTTTTTTCCGTCTTGGATCTTCTTCGTATCTGGACAGTGTCGCGGTAACTGGGACCTCCGCCTTACTGTGATCAGGCTGAGCTTTCTCGCTCTTGTCTACTTCTTGATATCATTCCCAGTTGCCGTCTTCATTGGAACTTCGTATTATTGTATTTTGTCATCGGGTATCTCGCACAAATGGCAACCATTCATATATGACTTTCGGTCTGTCTCGTTTTATGTATCAATAGTTGTTACGGTCTCCAGCAGTCATTAGCTCCACTAAATTATAATATCATGATGTACGCGTGTGCCACAACATAGCCATGAGAGTGGGAATAAGTCTGAATCTGCTTGCAATCGCCCACCCAAACATCTCACCCGTTTACACCGCCTGGATATAAAGGTCTTTGAACGCCATCGCCATAAACAGTGCCAGGGCAATGATACATCTGCGTTGTTAAAACGGATATGATATACTTTCAGACAGGAGGAATAAATACATCAACCCCTGAGTATCCAGGCCTCCCTCTATGTTCGCCGCGATACATAGAAGCCGTAATACCCCCTTATGCGCACATACCGAACGTTTGGATGTCATCGCGTAAGCACCGCAACATTGTGTTTTGTAGAATACCGAGTACTTACATTAATATGTAATCATTGGAATGGACTGGCCAGCTGACTTCCAATATCGTCAAATGATATTGATTATATCTGGACCAAATTCGAGCGACCACCAGATCCTTTCAGCGACGATTAAGATTGACAGTGACGGGAGACATGATTGACAGTAACTGTTGCCAGTGAGGCCTGCTGGTGAGGTTGCTGGCTCAGTCTACTAATCTTGGTAGTGCGTCCGATTATACAGGTCCTGGAACGTCGCAAACGTTAAGATGAAGTCGGCTTACAGAGGGAGATTGTGTGAACTATCATACCAAACAAGAGTAATTATACGACTGTCACCTTTGAATATCTATTCGCCGCGACGTTCACGGCCTATGTTGAGATCCGTTCCGCGTATTCCAACTACTTATTAAGGAGTGTCATACAATACAACGACGTTTTGTTTTGATGGGAGAGCGTTGGTGCCTTTTGTAATTTGACATGACGAGGTCAACTTGTAGTACTGGTGAGTCTCGGAACTGGAGCCTCAGTCCGAATTAATCTGACCAAAATACTAATCCATTGAGCCACGAAGTACGGACCAGATCAACTACGTAGTAACAGCGTCGGCCTCGAGTAGACAGAAATAGTTTATAAATATTATTAGAGAGTGGTGGAGATGAGGGAGGGATAGCACTGTAAAATATTGATATCATTACAACCGGCGTGACTCAGCCGATGTTGAGCGGGACATAAGCGCGCATGCCGGGTCAACGATCTCCTTGAATGATCCTGCCTGGTCGCTCTCTGGCCTCCACCGACGACGGCCACTGCGTGCTTTCTACTGCGACTACTGCGGATTTCTTCCCTGGGACCGTCGTGAGCAGTACATCAGCAGCGGCGATTAGCTCAAATGGAAAGATTTCGCAGAACACAGACGATCCCTCCCGGGGTTTGAGAGGACGATGGGTCTCATATCGAACCAATCTTCAGCAACGCACTTACAACGGCGCAGCAACTGCTTCCAAGCAGCGAAGGGACTTTGAAATAGCGCATGAGGTGCGGGGCGGGAGAATGTACATGCTTCTGAATATTCAACATGCAATGCGGACTGCCGACTAACACTGAGCGGTAGCATCTCCATACGGGGCGGGGCTTTGCTGTCACTTTACAAGAAAGAGATGCGTGTATGAGGAGTATCACAGCTGTTAGCTGAGCGTGAACATTACAGCACTGAACCTTAACGTCCCTCAACTGACTCTTACACAACATTGGGCATTCAATCAACTATCTTCATCCAATCGGTGCGTACAGCCTCCGCCGCTCATCAGAGAGAACATGCCCTTATTATCTATTGCATGTTATATCAGATGAATACATGGTGCCTTCTCAGGCTCGATCCGGAGCCGGAACCGCCGTTGGTTCAGTTCTCTTCAACCTGCATGAAACACTCTAAGAGGGCAGCATTCGCACTCTTCCGCAGCGCAACATGATGTTGCGTTCCCCGGATTCCTCCTGACGCAGCTGCTTTTACAGCCTATCGACAATGCCCGCCGGCGGTGCTCGTTGCGGATTGTTCGCTTTGAGCTAAAGTACCCATAGAGCTTCCGCCGGATATGTCGGAATGCGTTGGAAAGATTATATCAAGCTCCTCAAGTACATGTTGAATAACATCGCAATGTCTATCTTCCCCCATGACGCGCTCCAACCCGCCCAATTCCTCTCTACCTAGGTTTCGTGAGTTGTTTCCTCGTGCGTTATCGTTTTCTTCTTCGTCCATATTACCTTACCAAGTCTCTTGTTTCTTAGAGTTTGTCGTATCTCAGCTATCTGCCTCAGTTGTGCACGACAACAACCAGGCTCTCGTAAGTCTACCGGACACTTTTGGTCTCGCTTCATGGATAGAGTGCTAATGTACGTTAGGGTCCGCAGGAGGAAGTTTTGGGACTTCCAGGGGTGTCCAGACATCCTCGGGCATACTATGAACACTCCCCCGCCCCACGAACGCAGAGCAGCGGAATTGCAGGTCACAGTTGCTCCACTAGTGGATTGCCCGCTGGCAGTTTGCAGCCAAATGTGCAACGTGCGGATTCACAAATTGTGCCACAGGCGGCGGTAGATCATCCACGACTACCCAGCTTTACGTCCTGGTTTTCCAGTGTACCGGAGGAGACCCCAATGCACGAAATAGAAAGAGCCTTTGGACAGAACAAAGAGAAGAGCACCGCGGAGAGCGAGAAGCCGACTGCCCGTGCTCAGAACAAAAAGTATAAGTGTGGGACATGCGGAAAGGGCTTCACAAGGTAATGTGCTCCCTTGGCAGTCGCTGGGATGTGACTCACAACATATACAAGGCCCAGCAGCCTGAAAAGCCATCGAACTTCGCATACCGGTGAGAAACGTAAGTGAACTATCCTTCTTGGGTTCCATCATAGGTCCGGCTGTCGGGGCGGTCCGGCGATCCGTCTAGCCTGGTCTCATTTCTATTGGCTTTTCCAATATATTACTGAAGATACTCCTGTACAGCCTACAAATGCACATACCCCGGCTGTACACGAAGATACAGCGTCAAATCCAATATGAAGAGGCACTATGTCACCCACCTTTCTCGTGGAACTGAAGACGGTGTTCCTCTTTCGTCGCCCTCTCAGCTGTTCCTTGGTGAAAGGGCTCCAATTCCGACTTCGCCGGGGTTCCCATATATTGCCGGCCATGCAATGTCTCGCCAAGGACCGCATGAACAGGGGTATTACGATTCAACGACTCCTGCGACTACATCGCATCACTCACCTGTCTCTCTTCGGCACCTCATTTCACTTTCCCCTCCAAGCTTTCCTCGTCAGAGAGTAGCCACGCTTACCTCATCCTCGACGAGTATATCAGATGATTCGTACGAACATGCGTATTGTTTTGGACCTTCATCCAGTCGAGATGCTGGCTTACACTCACCACACCGTTGAGACACGTATATCTCTATTTCATCTTATCTTATTTATAATCTACAATACAAGTTCTCTATTGATACCTCAACCAGGTTGTGAGGACTCGAAGCGTCCAACTAAGAACTCGTCACCGGTGCAGACCAAATTTCGCGAGTTAAAAAGCTCAAGGTCCTACTGACATAGAAATTCGAAGACAAACCCGTTCAGCATGGATCATGCATGTCTTTGCTGCTCGATCTCTGTGGACATCCATCGCGTTGAGTTAGATGAAATTTCGGCTACGTACACGGAAGTCAACGTCACGGTCTCCTACAGATATCCCGATGAGGGGAAGGTCGCCGCCATATCACACTCAATTTCGCATGGCAGGATCATTGCTAATTATGACGTGATGCCTGGTGTTTCAGGGGTTAAGTAGAAGCCCTTTTATATATGGGCTGTATCAGATACGCTAAATAGAGATAAATGAGGAATCAACTTGCGAGTTGCGCCACTGAAGAGTATATTTTATGCCTACAAGATATGGCACCTCAACATTTTGTTAAAACCCATGTATCCATACACAACGTTGCGCTCAATTTACAGGTTCACGAAAACCTAATTTTACATTGTCACAACACTCAGGCATACCTAGAATGAAAGTAAAACAGCCTCTGTCGCCCTAAGATCGATGCCATCTCTGACACTGACAGACTCTACTACTATACGTCCATTAGGATGCACGTCACTAGTCTCATAGCTCTGCCCAGCCCAAGTGAGATTAGATACATCGTCCGCATGCTGGATGACCAGCCGTCTAGCTTGCACTCCACCGCTGCTCAAAGCATCAGCACTGGCGCTGCTCCCACCGGCAGATAAAGAAAACGCCAGATCGATGTGTACGGATGGTCGTTGGCCGGTTCCTTCGGAGCTCTGTAACCAGGCATGTAGATTGACGAACACGGCACGACGGAGTAAGCCGTTTTCGAAGGCAGCATAGCCGCTGATGTTATCATCCGGTACACTGAGCTCGACAAGTTTTGCAGATCCAGTACTGCCAACGAATGTATCGATGAGAAGTCCAGCATAATAACTGGGCTGGATTTGGGGCGGTTGCGGAGGATCGATGGGCGAGCCATCTATGATTGAACGGTTCAGAGATATTGGCTGAATCTGGACGATATTACTTCAGCATGAGGCGGGACAAATGTGGCGCGAGCCTACTCACAAAGTTATACTTGAATCCAACACCCTCGTGGAAGTACAACTCAGTAATGCCTAACGAGGCTGCTTGCAAAGTGTAATCAATCACCCACAAGGCCGCGCCTGCAGTATTACTTACACCAGGAGCACCATGACAAGCGATGCTTCCGGTCTCCCTGCACAATATACAAATCAGAATAAATCCAAAGAATATATGTTCCAAGGGATACCGGAACTGACCCGAGGACGTAACCAAGCCCCCGAGCTTTACTGGCTGATAGGTCCGCCTCAAATAGGGTTAAGTTGGACCGTACTGAGGCTTTGTTCATGAAGGATACCAGGGGAAAATCTCCGCCATTACAGAATGCTGCTGAATAGCGATGCTGAGATATCCTGATATGCGTATGAGTAATGGACTATGTATTGATCATAGGAAGAGAAGGCTCACCTAGTAATGAGTCCCCCCGGTGTGGTGTCTAGGATCCCCAGATCAAATATCTCAGTAGGGGTGAACCCTTGTCCGGCGAAAGCTGCTCCTTGGAATGCAACATCTCCGTTAGGATGAAGACCTGCAGCTTGCATGACTGGTCCGGCAATGGAGATCCAGTCGGCGACGTATTCTTCCACGGTCCAGTTGCTCGGGCGGTCACCGTTGTCCATGTAAAGATCCGCTTCGTTACCTGTCGGAATAGACGAATTTCGAGGAAGTCGGCGTGATTAACCGAGCAGGATAGGATACTAACTAACCAATCTCTATCAAATCCAGTTTGACGCCTGAACGGCGAACTGCCGGCGAATCGAAGGCTTTGATGATAGATTTTGCCATGTTCACAGCATTTGTGACATTATCCAGTCCAAGGTTGACACCCCAGGTCATACGCGTACCTAATGGAGATGAGTTATTTCTTGTCCTCAGCATCTATAGATGCAAGCTCACCAGATGGTAACCACTTTGATAGCTCATAGTACCCATCGCCCACAGTGATCTGTGTTGCTTCGGGATAGGGAGTGACGGAATTCGGTGGAGGAAACACATCTTGATTGATCTGTACATGATATCGAAACTCTCGTCAGAACATATCCTCAAGATACACCACGACAGATATAGCAGGCTGGGTCTAGAGCTTTCTTGCCGAAGTTGAAATCATCCGAGCCTGACAAATATACCGTTCAGTCCAGAGACAACCTTTTCAGAAACCTCCTCTTGTTCTGTCCAAGAATTTCTTCGACGCACAAGGAATAGGTCTACGCTCAATGGCATTCAAGCAAAAAAGTACAGGAATATACAGATTTCGTTGAAAAGAACGCACCGTTACGGTTGGGGACCAAATAGTGTGATCTTCAGAGTTGGCGCCTACTCTGATATTTGGAGGTTGACCAGTAAGCTCAGCAAAGTTCTGAAGTGCATTGAATGTGAATTGATTGCGCGAGTCAATTCCAACCCAGTCAGGCCATCGGTCTTGCTCGATGCTGAATGACAAAACGGTAGACACAAGGGCCTGGGAGTTGGACGGAGCTATGATAGGCACAGAGACGCTTAGAACCGTTGCATTATCGCAAAGAGCGACACGAGAGAGGTGGACTAAAGTGAAGAGAGCGAGCAAGTAACGACGCATCGTGGAACAACCCGTCCGACTGAAAACCTTGTACTGCTGCGATGGCCATTTTATAGCAGACGAGTAGCGAGGCGGGTGTTCCATGTGGTACAATTCGGCATTTTGGCTGCATACGGTAGCCCAGGGAGGCAGATGTCAGGAGACGAGTCGCCTCACCGCGTCACGAGTGCAGGCCTCGATGGCGGGGCGACACATTTCAATGCACAAACACGAGGAGAGTCTCGTGGTAGGTGCAGATTTTCTGAAAAGAAAATTGGGGCAACCTCGGGACCTCCGACGGTCCGACCAGTGATGGCATGCCAATTGAGGCCAAGAATATGAAGAATAAAGAGCACGAATGTTGAGGATCAGACGAGAAGACTGGGGAAAGGTCACTTGAGAGAATGCTCGAAGTTGAGCGGCGTTAACAATAAATCCACGTGGAGGCCACTGGCAAGTAGACGCCGGGCTCGTTGCCATCCTCAGACAGTGAAAAGATCCAGATACGTGAGCCACGCAATAGAAAATAAACACGCGTATCCTTCACAGGCCCTGACACCACACCCGAATCCTCGCACCGGCACGAGGCTGAACTTGAATGTAATACTTCATACCCAGTAGGCTCTGGATGCCTGAAGACGAACACTACATCCGGTTTCCTGGCAGGCGTGAAAATTCGGAGCAAATCAAATATTGCTATGAGTACGCTGATCGGGAGGAGTGAGTTCGCCATCATGGTCTGGTATCACAGCCACAATCAACCACCCACTGGCGTCGCAGAACAGTATCAGTGATCCCGTACTGAACAGACGTTATGTGCGGATTCTCGTGGAAATATCACTGTTGCCGTCTCGACAGGAAGTAGACATGACTACTGGTATGATCCTCAACACCTATGACATCCTGGCATCTAGTTACGAGACGAGACGCGGAGAACCAGCTGCATTCAAAAGCCTTACGAGCGTGCAGGTCAGTCTTTTTCATCCCCATGTCTCGCCTAAGTCGCATAAACTCAACCATCCACAATGGCACAATCAATCAGCGGGCAAGTTGTACAACAATTGTATGAGGATCATATCCGTAACTTGGTCAAAGTCTAACGCATTAACAGGCTTATTCAAGAATACTCTGAAACCGCACTAGCTGGTCCGCTTTCCTGAGACTCTACTATTTCTTCACTAATTATACGTTATTTATTATTCAGCGTTAGTTGTGTATGACTATATTATCACATTCGAGCAAGAGCTACGATGCATATGGAGAAAACCGTGGAATAGAGGGACCGTTCTATTTTTGTTCAATCGCTATCTCACTATTGCTTATGCAACAGTGACGATGATCTCAGGAAACTCGGCACAGGTTCGTATAACGCTGCTTTCACAGTATCTGCATTTCTGATAAGATATCCCTGTCGAATATAGAGGTGTGTAGACTTGCGTTATTAGAACGGCAATACTAAATCTGCAACTTTGCGATAGCTGCTCAATAGTATCAGGGTTCTCCGCCGCTCTTATGATAAGCCTTCTTCTCACCTTTGCATGTATGTCTTATGTACTATCCTTCGACCGATCAGTATTGATGCCTGCATCAGTATTCTCCTCATTACGTGCATACGCCTTCTCCAACCAATCCATTACCTGGGCGTTACCCATTTTTATCTTGAACATGGTGCCTATCGGTGCTGACATTGTAAGCAGCAAGAATTACCTATACTGTCTGCGAACTTGCACTAATGTTATGCTGCAGTACAATTTTTCACTAGACATCCCCCAATCACTCGTGTATTTCGACTTCAACCTGTGTGTGGGTGATTCATTGGTTCCCCCGGAGGTCGAACTCCAGTAAGTACTCATAACACCTCTATTAACTCTACAACTCATCTAATTGTCAGACGTGAGTGCATCATTCGCGTAGTACCTATTCGTTTTGTTTCTGAATAGTGATATTCCAGTCGTACGAGCATCGCGGGTCTCTGCAATTCTCGCGGATACCTTGTTGCTAATTCTTACTTGGATGAGAACGTACCGAATCTCAAAAGAAGCTATAAAAGTTCATCTAAAAGTTAGCGTAGGCACCATGATGATTCGTTATGGTATGTTTTTTTAATTAATTTCTACTTGAACTCTAATTCCTCACATTCACGTCTCCCAGGAACCTTGTATTTCATGTAAGTCGCTAGGAGTGATTATAGCCTTTGTGCCGTTTCTGTATTAAGCTTTTCTGTTATCAGCGTGTTGCTCCTCCTGAACGTGTGCGACATACT
>MLYV02000122.1:0-41591 GCA_001913855.2 Hermanssonia centrifuga
TCACTTCCCCCAGATTGTTGCCACACACGAGGGAAAGCAGTATCTACGAATAGACTGCATCTCAGACGGCCCTCAGGTGTCAACCACCGCTGGTCCCCCTTTGCAAATGTCTAGTAGCACTTGTCCTCAATGATTCAGGTAAACTGTTCGATTTTTTGCTATTTCTACAAAGTTTCTGTGCATAATTTTCTACCATAAAGCTGTATATACATGTACACTAGTCTCTCATGATACTCAGTCTGTTTTTAAACCTTTCGTGCCTTCTCGTTTGCGTGCGCCGTCGTCCTTCTCCTCGAGGCTCTGCACAAAACCCTAGTCTGGGGTTTGCCCTGCGATAGGCGCGCAAAAGCTGACCAATCTCACGTGAGCCTTATACTCGGTCGCAACGGTCGATCGATGCATTGAACACGGTCCGACCGTTGCGACCGATATTTCCCCTGGAATGGCGGCGCTCCCCGTGACAGTTCGTCGTGACAGCCATAGACGCGCGCCAATACTAATTGATCCCGCACGTGATCGCGATCTGCGGGAATATTTCTCGCTTGTATAACTACCCACAATAGCCTCAATTATCCTCAGTTCCTTCGTCGGCATGGGCCATGCTCGGCCCATCACCACCAACGAGCTGACAGTAGTCGTACGTACCGCATCCCATTCATCTCATCTCGGTATCAAAAAGGATGCCTCCCAAGCCCTCGGAACATTCTGCGCGGATCCTAATCAAGGGGGAAACTGCGTGATAGTGGGTATAGGGGGCGCAGGCACCTGCATCGATATCACTAGCACACTAAACCCCAGTATAAACGGTGTCTCGAGTTTTGTGCCTTCCAACAATGGGATATGCAAGATGTTCACGTTGGTCCCATGTTCCCTGATCTCTCTCCAACGCAGACTGACCATCATCTGGCTTTTTTCGGTCCCAAATGTACAGCGCAAGTGGCTGTCAGGGGGATACCTGGGTGATTGGCACTTCCCTCCTCAATTTCAGCCTCTTGAACTTCAACGGAGTCAGTCCGGACAACGCGATTTTCACCGTAGAATGCGTCGTAAGTGAGTAGCGCAGGTATTTGTGATTGTGATACTAGATCGCTCACCAGCTGTACTAGGTAACACGACCTGAGGTCTGGGTGGCTTTCAATAGTGCTGCTTTTAGCTAGCTCTCTTGTATTCCTTGTAACTTGAAATCGTACGATGCGACGTTCGAGTATTAATGCATTCATTTCTTTGAGGGAACAGCACCATGTGCCTTTCAAGTCACGTCAACTGAACCTAGAATAGTACTCTCCTTTAGCTTTTCCTGACATATTGAAATGCACGTGCGTATACTAGTACTGCACCCTCGTTTCTGTGTATAACATCGGTCTTGGACGGATCGTGGGATACTGTTCCGGGATCTGCGGGAATACCTGCACTGCTCAGTGGTATAACTACCCGCCTCTCAGGTCTCTGTGGGTCGCAACAAACATGCACCCCTTGACCCTTCTTCACATTGCCCTCATCGCCCTCGGTTCCTTCGTCGGCATGGGCTATGCTCTGTCAGTCACAACCAACGAACTTGCACCCCGACAAGTACGTATTTACCATATACCCAAACGCCAATCTCAACCCACTCATCTTGGCTATCCAAAAAAGAATTCCTCTCAAGCTCTCGGGACATTCTGCGCCGATCCTAACCAGGGGGGAAACTGTGTGGAAGTGGATATAAAGGACGCAGGCAACTGCATCGACATTACCAGCACGCTGAACCCCAAAGTAAACGGGGTCTCAAGTTTTGTGCCTTCAAACAGCGGGTTTTGCTTGATGTTCACGTGCGTTCCATGTTCCTTGACTGCCGTATCTCTCTCTCTCTCTCTCTCTCCGAGGCCGACTGACGATGACTATGTGCAGCGCAAGTCAATGTTCGGGGGATCTATGGGAGCTCGGCACTTCCCTGCTCAATTTCAGCCTCTTGACCTTCAACGGAGTCAGTCCGGACAACGCAATCTTCACCGTAGTATGCATCCAGATGTGAGCAACGCAGATATTTGTGATTATGAGACTAGTTCGCTCACGAGCAGTACTACTAGTTAAATCGCCCCTCAGGCTCTAGTCATACGACAGGTTTGGGTGCCAGCTTTCGACGGTGCTGCTCTTAGCTAGTTGTTCTGTATTCCTTGTAACTTGAAATTGCGCGACACGTTCGTGCATTGACTCTAATGCATTCATTTCTTCGGAAGGAGATCAGCGCATGTGCGTGCGTGCAATCGAAGACATACATGTGACCGCGTCACGCAGACTGAGTCTCGCCGTCCTTCATACGTCGGTTCTATTCATATTGTTCATGTAGAAGATGATCATACGGATTCGTTGGCCGTGGGACGTCTGTTCGTGGGTCTGCGGGAATACTGCTCCGTCGAGCTGCAGACACCGAATCATACTGACAGGTATATGCGCCTTTCAAGGCACAGCAATCGAACCTAGAACAAAATTTGAACCCTTCAATTCCTTCACGGTTCTCTTGTTTGAGTAGTACCCACCCATATGTCACTGTCCTCCAAGTTCGCCGCAAGCAGGCGTCCCTTTACCCATCGCCATCTAGCCATAACCATGTTAAGCTCTTTCGCCCTGATAAAGAGTGTATGATTCTACATACCACAATGAAACCGCTTCTTGCCCACTCCTTATAGCTGCCTCTATCAACTCTTCAAACTTTGGGCACGTTCTGCGCGAATCCACACCACTGGCAGGGAGACTGTGTAGTAATGGATGTAGGAAATGGAGGCCCTAGTGCGTCGTTGTCATGAGCCTGAAGAACGGCGTCTCAAGCTTCGCCCCCTCGAATACTGACGGGCTATACCTTTGCATCGTTCAGGCCTAGTAGTGCTGATTTGTAACTTGAATCGCACTAGAGAGAGTGCTTGCGCGCGTCGTTATCTGTTTTCTTTGCATTCTCTGATTTGGTCAGCTTGGCAAGCACGGACTTGAAGTATGCGATATTCAACCCGTAGTACCGTCATCCTCAATTTATAGCTGATACGAGGACTTCGTGGCCCACGGAAATTGAACATATGCTTTCCGCGAAAGTTCCGCCTGCAGGTGATGCTTGAGCAATCGCTGAATGCCTCCAATATTATGTCAACGACATGAATGACGGATTTTTGCACACTGGGGTGTTTTGTGCAGAGAAATGCAATAGACGCCCATGCAGACGATAGGGGCGTCTATATCATTCCTCCACTCAGCGGCTGCCTATTAGTCTCCTCGTTCCTTTGACCTAAACTCTCAAGACCAACCGTTGAAAATGTCTGGAGGATTCCCTTGGCTCAGAATCACGCTTGCTAGTACCGGAAGTGCGCACCGTTTATCTCCCTAACCGCACTCTCCCACTCACGACCATGTTCGCACACCCCTGAACGCCTCATCGACGCATCTGCACAAACTTTCGAACTTGTGTATCCTGATGCAATAGTCATGGGCGTTGGTTATATCATCATGCGCGGTGAGTGTGTCCCATCCACATATACCAGGATTCTGCTTGATGGTTACTCTGTGGTCTGTCTTCGCGGATAGCTACGGTGCCAACGCCGGAACAAACTTATGCTGTGAGTATCATGTGTGTCTGGGTTCCTGTTCATCTGTGATCTACGGACGGTTTTATGGTCTCGAACCTCTCCTCCGTCTATGCACCAAGACTCATCTCGCCTCCTCCTGAAGCTGTGTCTGTTTTACACTGTACTAAATCTTTGTGTTCAATTCCTAGGCAATGGCACCTGACCTACGCAAGAAAATTGATGCAATCCGTGAAGCAAGGCTAGCCAAAGAAGAAGCTACCCAACGACAAGTATCTGCGCAGGTGCGTCCTCCCCGTCTTTTGAATGATTACGAACTGCAAACAATTCAATGTTTCCTTTCTATAGCTGCGCGACCCGGATGCACAAAAGCCCGTATGGGCAGACACACCGCGTTCATAGCAGTGTTATTTGGGATGGCTCCAGATATCTATCTCACTTTTCAAATGTATCTGTATGTCCGGCCTGTCTCTACCTAATATGTGAAATTATTTCCACCTTCCATAAACGTCCCTCATTCGGCATCCGGTCACATCCGTACATCACTGCCAACTGGCGACCTGAAGATCCTCACAGAACGGTGTCTCACACTCAACGTATATGGATTGACTTTCCAAGGAACTAAATGGATACGGAAGGAGTCTTCAATTCGGCGACCATTTCCGCACTTATATGATGACTTAAAGAACCATTTTGGCAAAGGTATGTAGTGCTAGTTTCAGCAGTACTAGGCGTTGCGCTTACATTGGTAAAGAAAGGTTTCATCGCTATCAAGCGTTTAATTTGACCATCAGTACGTGATGGTCTTCAATATCTGGCTGCTGATGGTGACTTTTGTCGTGTTCGCACCCTCGACCCTGGGGGAGCCGCATTGTCTCTCCGCAACCGTCATGAGCTCTTCCACATCCTCACGCCATGGCCTCCTTGCGTCACAAACACAGAGAGCTTGGATCAATGTCGCCAAGGGAAATCCAGCCGACGTACTTGTTATTGACGAAAAAAGGCCTATCCCGACTCAGCTCGCCGATGGAGAAGTGCTCATAAAAGTACAGGCTGCCGCTTTGAATCCTGTGTACGTCTCTATACCCCCTCGCAGTCAGATCGAATATTGAACCTCTGGTCAACTCAGTGGATATAAACTAATGCAGATGGTGCCCAACCTTATAGCGCGTAGACCTCTTGTGCCGGAGCTGGATTATTCTGGAATCGTCGTAGACTCTAATGGCACACACCTCAAGGACGGTCAAGCAGTATTTGGGATGATTCCGGGCCCTCCCATCGGTGCGTTTTGATCGATAGAAAACACAGGCTCGCGCCGAAGTTTTGACGCGGCACCCCATTCGTTTTCAACTTTCCTGTCAGCGCTCCGCTCGGCTCCACTCACGGGCACACTCGCTCAGTATATACGCGTCCCGGCAACATGTGCAATCCCCAGGCCTACGAATATCAAAGCTACAGAGGCCGCTGGTGTTGGGGCGTGTGGGACCACAGCTTACCAAGCCCTTTTCTCCCTCGCCAAACTTGAACCAGGTCAGCACGTCTTCGTCAATGGCGGAAGTACCTCGGTCGGCATTTTCGCCATCCAGCTCGCCAAAGCTATAGGCTGCAGGGTCACAGCCACCGCTTCGGGGAAAAATGGAGATTTTCTCAAATCCATCGGTGTAGATAAGGTCAGTGATGCGCCAGGGGGACAGCACTCAAAACAGAACAGTGCGAACCTATCGCCTGACGCTATTGTTCTGTAGTTTGTGGATTACACCTTGGGACCATTGGACCAGCAACTCGTCAAAGATCTCCCCAGCCCAAAATTCCACGTCATGCTAGAAGCCGTTGGGAACCTCGACATTGACTTGTTCACCCAGAGTGAATCCTATCTCGCCCCAGGAGGAACATTTGTCACCGTTGGTCCCCAGCCAGAGGGGTTCGGACTGAACGATATGTTCGCACTCGGTCGGTACGGCTGGGGCGTCGCCAAACCAGCATGGCTCTGTGGCGCTTCGAGAACTTGGAGGTAGGATGTCACCGTTTTCGGATCCCTGTCGCGTTATTCAATGATTATTTTAGGATGCTCCGTGTTGAATATAACCAAGAAGACCTCGCGGCTGTCGCTCAATATATAAGTGAAGGTGAGCTGTAACTGGACATGGTTGCAAAATGCACGTTCTTACGCGAATGTTAACAGGCAAAATAAAACCTATTGTTGATTCCGTTTACGATTTTGACGACGCCTTGAAGGCATATGAGCGGATTATGACGAAGAGGGCCGTTGGAAAGGTGGTGGTGAAGATCGACCCTGAAGCCGACTAACCTGAAAGCAAGTCATCAGACGTAGTATCTAAATGTTGTATGTTGCCCTTGAAACTTAAATCTCATTTGTAAAAGCAGACCCCATATTTGTTTGTATTGACCGCCAACTTGGAAGTGGGTTACTACTAGGACATCCATTGTCAAATTACACAAATAAGAGAGGCTGTTTCTCCAAATCTTCCGTTGGGTCATCAGCCGGCGACTGAATCTCCCCACCCTTCTTCCCCTTGACCAGTTTCCATAGGGAGGAAATGATTATAGGGACTTCTATGCCAAGGACACCGATGGCAATGCATCGCCCCGGCGTAGCCATGAACAAATTCTCCTCCCTGGCAGTCCCCAAATACCATTCGATGGCAAAGCTCCCAACTGGGTACATGAGGGCTCCCAGGGCTGTATCAAACAAGAACGAGCACCCCGATTTCACCACAGCATTGAAAATGCTCTTCATCTTCGTATGCTCGCCCTTGGATGCCTCGTCCAGTTTGCCTCGTGCACGCTTCACAAAGGCGATGCCACCGATGCACAAGGTGACCACAGGGCCGCAGATACATCCAAGCAAGCCTGCTCCGATCGCGGCAGTGCCCCAGTGAACGCGGTACGAGTGGTTGATGGTGAAGAAGTCGGGAAGCCCGACGGTAATGTAGTCGAAACCGGCGAGGAACGCGAAGCCGACGAGCGTTATGGTGATGGAGCGCAGGGCAAAGAGGACGGCGAGTATACAGCCGAGGAAGCATGACATACAGATGAAGATGGTGGTATAGGCGGTAGCCCAAGCTGTCAGCTCAACCTTGCGATTGTTGGCAGGCGGAGCTGCGTCTCTTTGGATCTGTTCAGCTAGCAGCTTTGCGAGCGCCATCTTCATCGCGACATGAGGGCCGTGCATCTCACTGGTAGCCGCGATCTTGGCATCCAGCTGCGGTTCAGATGCTATCGTCGGTACAGCCGACATGATGAGCTTTCGATACTTTCAGTACAACGGGGGTGCGATGAGGGGGGATAGGCTACTCACTTGGTCGGCGGCGGCTGGGGAACATCTCTTACCTAGTTGAAATCCGAGTGAAGCCTTTATATTATAGTGCCAGTGGAGATGACTGAGAGGCTGTGAATTTCATCTCACCTTCCGGATTCGGACTGCGCTGATCCCGACCAGCTATGATATAGCGACTATATATATACGATAGGCGACCTTAGTCGAGATGCATTCGTATAGAATATACGACTAGCTGGTTCACCGTACTAGTCGGCATGCCTAGTAGTAATCAAGTCAAATACTGCCACTGGACAATAACAACGAGTTGCTGGCTTGAATCAAGACATAACATCAACAATCCTGTTAACTTGACATCGCATTCAATAAAACGCATACTAGCAGCCTAATCGACCTTCAAGGTGGATTCCAGATGAACGGTCGTGGTCGTCGCAATAAGAGAGCCCGTAGTACCGTGACCAGGCTGGATCAGGACTTAATGTTCAATTTGGTTGCACCAATGCATTGCTCACGGGTTGTCCCACCGAAATCGGCAATGTTCAAGTTGGGTGCATATATACTAGCGAGTACTGCAATTGGCACGAACTTGTAAGCGGTGTTAGATTCAAGTAATTACACGACGAGCTCAGCTTCTTTTTCCTCGTCAAGTGGCCACTTGAACTTGAAGTCCTCTTCCTCAGTACTGCGCCATTGGCTCAAACGCCGGTATTGAGAAAGCCCTGTGACTACTCCCCCAAAGATCCCGATTGCAACACATCTCTCCGGCTCAAGTGCGAACAAGTTGTTACCCCCGAGCTCGAGTGCGTCCCACCACCCGAGGGCAAAGCTTCCGATTGGGAACACAGCAATCCCCAATATGATATCGAATAGAAGATGATTGCGTCTGGAATTCAGCAACGACTCCATACGGGTCGTAAATATCGCCTTGCGTTCTCGTTCGGACTGACGGTGCCCCCGTGCTTTCTTTAGAAATGCCTCGACACGGAGGCTCGCGAGTGTCATGGTGCTAACGGCAAATCCAAGTAAGATGGAACCTGCCGAGCTAGTGACCATGTAAACGCAAGTAGAGTGGACAAGACTAGAGGAGTCAGGGAAACCGGTGGTTAAGGCGTCGACGCCCAAGAGGAAGATGAGGCCGAACAACGTGATGATGCCCGAGATTGTGTGAAAGAGCAACGCCACCAGGAGGCCGCAATAGAACGATGCGCGTACGGCGTCCCACGCAAAGAAAGCGAATAAGACGGTTCTGCAAGTCGAAGTCGCATATACCGATTGTTCAGCATGGAGTGAATCTGAGGGCCCCATCTCAACCTCTATATGCCGGGATTGCTGTTCCTTCACGGTATCGGAAAATGTATCCTTAGAGTCGATTGTTGCTGACATGCCAATGGTAATCTGCCGGTATTTGGTACTCAGCAGGAGTCACAATATGGTGGACACGATAAATGATATGATACTCACATATAAGTGTGTTATACCTTTAATAGCGGGGCGAAACGATATATGGGTCAAGGCCCCATCCCATACTAGATATGAAGCCTCTAATAGTCGATTGGTGGAGAGTCGCCCAGGGAGCCGGATAGGCTGATGTGACACCCACTGAGTCGGCGCGCTACTTGGACTCCACGCCTGGTCAAGTTCACTAGTCCTGCGGGCTTCTAACAAATACACAATGACCAAATCACCGCGTCAGAAACGAGCGAGCTAGACACGTATACCGGTCAATTTATGAGTATACTTTGAGGTCGTGGTCTTCAATGGTATATATCACTGCATATAATGAAATCGGCATGGCTCGGCTCGAAGACTGCGAAAGAAGACTCTTCAGAACCGATGACTGTGGCGTATGCGCTCCCGGATAAATGGCGTAGGTTGCCGCACTTGGGACCTCAGAGTGCTTAGTGACTACTGCGCGGGTCCTGTGAGAAGCATTGAAGTTGAATATTTGAAACCGACCCCATAATAATAACAAAGTAATGTACTCCCAATGTCTGCCCAATGTCTGTCATTCATGAACACCTCCCCATTCGCCAATGATCTATTTGACTTCCCTGACAATCGCGATGCGTCAATGCAGCAGACAAGTGTCTCTACTTCGTCTTTCTAGCTGACCCAGCGTTGGACCGCTGAGGCCGACTCCACTAGAAACTAATCAATTCCTTCCGTACCTCCGTCATATTGACCCTATCTCTCTTTATGGCTTTAGCTTTCTGCTCTTGACGTAACCGTTGCAAATACCGTCCGAAGAGTAAGGATTGCATGACAGCCGTCCCGACCACGCCGACCAATGCCGAATGCCACGCATCTATGGCCAGATCTGCTGGTTTAGCTGTCCAGAGACCATGATACCAATTTCGCACGAGGAGACCCATGGGCACCATGCACATGCCGGTCAGAAGGTCAAGGATGATACGCTGACCGCATCTGAATGTCTTCGAGGAGTCCATGGAGCGACGCATGGCGGTAGGCTCAGGCTCTAGCCCGCGGCAAAGCCGACAAATTGTGTGGCCAAGGATGACGAGGTTCAAGACATGTGACATGCCTGCGCCCACAGCGAAACCTCCGAGTGCACAGATTTTGAGTTGTGTAAGAAACGCAGGGACAAAGGATTTTGGATCTGGGAGACTGTGGCTGAGGTGCAGAAGGGACGAGGAGTCGAAAGGCCTAGCAGAGGGGATAGCGTGCATGAATTGGATAGAGGCATGTCCTGCGAGACCGACTGCGAATCCAACGAAGAATAGCTTCAAAGCCCGCTTCGTGAAGGCTATACCCATAGGTAACATGAAAGGAATCGGGATGATGAATTGCACTATAAGAACGATAGCGACTTCTTGGATGTAATCGAGCATGGGAAGCTCAGAGAACGGAACTGTGGAGATGTCCTTTGCTGTGGCTTTGGACTTCGATTCCGGGGGGACTTCTGACGTCGGGCTCTGCACGAAGTCGGAGAAGTCATCGTCCTCGCAGGCGGGGAGGAGCGGTGTTTCAGGGAAGATTGCAACTTCAAAGTCACGGTGAAACTCGTGAAGAAGGGGTGCATCCTCTGAAGAGAAATAATCCATTCTGAGGAAGTCGTAAGCTACGTTGCGCAGAAACAGGGCTATAGCTATACGCACTTGATTTAAGCAAGGGTGGTCACCTTGTGCTATCTCTGTACTTCTTGAACAGGTCGGCGGAAATAAAAGAGAGAGACGGATAATATAATCCAGTCAATCTTCGCAAACCTCGACCAAATGCTATCAATAGGCATGAGACATAAGCTATGGTCAACTGTTCACCAAAAGTTTGCTTACTTAGCTGGACTTGAGGAGGACGCAGAAGCGACAGACCAGCACTGACGAATAAACTCTCAGAACACGGTGCTATATGAGCACTATGCCCCTCAGGAGAAAGGAGTCGATCAGACATGACACGGAGTAGAGCATGGCTGAGGAAACGACGTTGGCGGGGGGTTGCACAGTAATACGGACGGGGGTATGATGAGGGTACGAGTTAAAGCACTTAGCAATCGTCCGATTAAACGTCGGAAGCAACGTCAAGATGCGATCGAGATCCCGCCCTTTTTCCTTTTGGAGAAGTGGGCCGCCCCGATTGCCAGATGGCATAACCTAAGTCTGCTTGCTTTGGCGGACCCAACTCACCCGATGTACATAAATAACATCAACGAGGATCACCAAGGCATAAAATTTGTTCCACATCACGAGCGTTGAACGTTATAAATTGAACATCTCACGCCAAGCAGCTTGCTTAGGTGACTACTACTTGCGCCTTGACACTGGAAACGGCGCGAGAACACACTCGGGAACACTTGTTCTTGTCTGATACCTCACATCCTCTGGCTTCGACAGACATACCCGTGTTCTACTCGAGTAATTCCCCTGCATCACAGCTTGAAGTCAACCTGATCGCCGCATTTGAGCGACTTGCTGTTTGAGGATGTCCTTGGAGATTAACGGATGGCGGTCGGCACGAACACGGTGGCGCATCATCACTATATCCAAAAAAACTGGTAAGTAGATGGTGCAAATGCGGTTTGACTGCAAGCCTGTAGAAGGGGGGCGTTGAACATTGAACAGGAAAAGGAAAGCTCGACCGTGGTACCCATAGATTGCAGTCAGGGTAGACATCGGTAGCAAGAAATCTGGGGATTCGCTCATGCACAGGAGTTAGGACGCTGTTGGTGTTTTATATCTGAAATAGATGTCTTATCAACAGCCCACTCACTCTGTATTTGAGAGATGGTACGGCAGCGTTGGGGGATTGAAATTGTATTATTCGTCGTCCTCTTGATCCTCCTCGTCCGGGTCTTGATCTTCATCCGTAGTCGGATCCGCTTCATCTCCATCTTCGTCGTTCTCGTTCTCATCGTTCTCATCGTCATCTTCCTCTTCTAATGTTTGATCTTGGAGTGCTTGGGCGGGTTGCGGAGGAACATGGCCGCCGGCGGTACCACTGGCCATCTTACGGGCATGTGCAGCTCTCTCCGCTTGTTCTTTTTCTTCATCGACGGGTAACAGCATATCGAGTGCTAGATCCCTCCAACGAAGAGACCCGTTTACCCCGCCGCCCGCGTAGCCCATATCTTCGAAGAGAGCTCGCGACGCGGGGTCGTAGGGTCTTCGCGGACGAGATGCTGGATGTTTGGCGCTCGTCGGATTGCCAAAGGGATACGACGGATGTACCTCAGATGGAAGGACTGGTGCCAGAGGAATTAGCCTGAGGATTCTTCATAATGCACCTTCTTACGAGGCACTGACCATCTGAATCATCAGGGTTGGGTGGTTTCATGTGAGCTGGAACATCAATCTCTATCCGCATACTGGTTATAACATACGCCCACTGACATGTCCTATTGGCTCACCGTTATCGGACAGTTCTCCTGCAATATAATCGGATGTCCCAATTGTATCCAGGATTTCAAGGTCTTGCGATGTCATATGTAGATAACAAAATGTAAGGTCCTGCAACATAGCGTTACGTCAGAATGCTAGTTCCCCTTGCGCACGGCTCTTCTTACCCACCGTCATGTTGAATATTGCGATGTTCTGGTTGAGTTTGACAGTCACGGTAGCCGGTGGCTCATGACCCAAGCGCCACAACGGGAACAAGCGGAGCTTCGGAGATCCAACGCCATTGTGGCAATCCAGTCCCTGAGCGTCAGCGTTCCAACAACTTCTCCGAGTCCAAGTTCGAATCCAGGCATTGCGCGGAAGTTAGTGCAACACATTCCATGGAATCAAAGAGCTGACGATGATATGGGGAATAAGTAGCTTTGCCGACAATTACTAGATCATATTCCAATCACTATGTCGAACTTGATCGCCGGTTTCCCCATACTCACCGCCTTGTCTCTTCCTGCAGTATCTACATTCCCTTCTGCAGGTTGTTTGCAGTGGTCGGGGGATGGTCAAGCCGTACTATTAACTCGCAATGCGATCTTTATATTGGTGAGTTATGCTCTCATGTCGTGATGTAAAACTAGAGCCTAATTCTGTGATACATTGGCACCCAGACACCTGACCATGGCGTAAACGTAGAGACTTCATCGGTAATAAAACAGTCTTTGGATATAAACATGTCTCTCAACGGCCACAAACCCCTGGGCTGGCTCAGAACTATGATTGAATGGGATAAAGAGTTTGAAATGCATCAGTGGGTTACTGATTGTCAAGGTTTATTCATCGCCTGATTCCCATTGCAAAGTGCTGATTACCGACAACTAAACTTATGCAGAATGGGGAACTGTATCTTTCGGGTCACTCGATCTTTCTTTCGTCGCTGTCACATGTTCTCCGAGTGGTATCACTGCAGACGCTAGGTAATTCTCGTGTCGGTCGAGTGTCTTTTAGACTAATGCGCCGCGTTCATAGCTGCATATATGCTTTACTGAATTCCAACTTAGAGGTTCTCTTATTTGGGCCTACCAAAAATCGTCTGACTGGGAAATGGTCGAAGGCGAGTGAGATGGTTGTGTTTCATAGCCTGCCGCCAATGAATTCTCTAGGTAGCAGATCTACGCAGCTTGTTGCGAGAGACTGCAAATGCGACCAGTTCTGCCGGAGATGATTTTGTGAGAACTCTACAGATGCAAGTCACAAGTTCGTCATAACATTTATTGTATTGCAAACTAAGTGCGCTCATAAAATTTACATTCAGGTATCCAATGGTCTGCACAGGCCGAATTCGGATTATCACCGTCCCCGATGGTGGACGGCTCGCTGCTGGCGGTCGGGACCCGTGCAGGCAGCGTCCTTCTTTTACGGTGAGCGTTCATACTAAAGACTTTCCATTCACTTATTCATACATATATAGGCATAATAATGAAGTTGAATCAAGCAACTGTATGCAATCCGTCGTGTCCATATCTGTAGGCAGAAGTTGGGTCAAACGTATTTCTTGGACAACTTGGGTGTCCTCGCTCCCTGGACACTGTACGTTCGCATGGGTACACCATAGAGGTGTCTCGCTGATTGCTATTCACCCCCTCCCCTCTTCCAGCACAAGCCTATCTTGCGTGTGCCATGACGGATGGCTCGGTGGTTGTATTGAAAATAAACCAATCCCTCGATCGCAGCAGTTTAACCACAACATTTGCCCCTGAGTATGAAATTTCCCTGGCTTATGAGCGGATGGAACATCAGCCGGACAAGACAGACAAACGAGACATTACTTCCCTCTGTTGGATCCATGTGCCAAAGCAGGATGTCAGTATGCATGTCTCAATGGCCTTATGTACAGCTGGCTAACGAGTTTTTTTTCAGCCGATCCTTGTCTTCAGCAAAGTGGGATCTCTACATATATGGTCTGCCCCCACCCATACTCGCCCATGGTCTGGTCTTAGAACTATGTATCTTCAAACACAGATGTTATCCGTCGGATCATCTGCACTATCACCCGTTTCAGGAGTCACGTATGCGCATAGAAAGGATGTACTTGTGGTCTCTCTAGCGGACGGATCATTTCATGTTATCTGCAACCTTACTACCGCCCCTTGTCTCGACGCAAGTTCCCCCGAGGTTGGGCTGTCAAGCAAGACTCTATCAAAAGTAGCCCGCGGCGTTTTCGTGAAGGTTGAAGAAGACCCGATACAGCGAGTGGACGTGAATTGCATAAACGGGATGAGCTCGTATGATGACGACTCGTTTTATCTCTGGATCCATGAGTAAGTATCGAGGGCCTAAAACTTTTGACAATCCCTGAAATTAGTCTCCCAGATCATCCCGACCCACGGACTTCAACTATAAACACGATGCCAAGCATGTCAGTATGCTTACAATGGCACAGCTCTGGAACGGTAGTTCCGATGAAGCTCTATTGGATGATTTAGAGGACGTGGTTGTTCGCTGTAGAGCTGGTATATCCCTCGCCGAGTTTCTCAACACGCGTAGCATTTACTGATATGTCTTCTCAACAGCCGTGGGAAAGGCACCGCTGGCCTTGCTACGTCCATTCTTTCTACACTTAAGAAATCCTGAAACACTATCGCGGATTCATCCTCGTATAATGCAAATCATTCAGCAGCAACACCCCGACGACTCTAAAAATCTTGAACTGAGTCTAGGGGCCACGAAGCTCACGCAGGAGCTACGCCGACAGTTTCGCGCGAGCCTGAGGACACACTTATTCGGGCGTGATACCCTATTATCCCAGCGACTACAGCATACGGTTGCCAGCTTTTGTGCGGTCAGTCTTCACTGCATTGTATTGTAGCTAATCTAACCGATGCGTTTGTTATGTAGAAGCATTGCAATGATCTTTCTATGCAGCAAGAATTTCAGAAGGTAGCCGAGAGCACTACGGCTGTTTCATGGCCCCGGGTTCTCCGGATCATTATGCGAAATATTGTCGCAGTGCTCCCACTACTTACACGTACGTTGATTCCAGGATGCTCCACACCTACGGAAACGCAGCTGATGATCTCACTTACACAGCGGCGGATATTCCGTTCGCAATGAGGATCGTCGTTCAGGCACTTCTTCCAGGGACACCCCCTGATATCGCTGCGGAGGCACAGGAGCTGTTTGCTAAGATTGGAACGGCTGTCCCAGCTGATTACAACGTTACGTCCAGTACTCCAGGGCTGGAAGAGTCGTGTCCAGCCTGCAATGCACGGATTCTCTTGCAGGATATCACAGCTGCGACCTGTGCTAACGGACATGTGTGGGGTAAGTCATCGCACTCAGGCTTTCGGGGCGTAAGATGCTCACCCGTGTTACAGCCCGCTGTTCGATCACCTCTTTCATCCTCTCGACACCTATGGTCCGGACCTGCATTGGCTGCGGCAGGAAAGCTCTCCTTTCGACGCGTCAAGGGCCTCCTACGCGGAATTGGCTTCCTCCTGCGGCGCGGAGCTGGCTGGTTGAAGACCTCCTTGACGCCGTTCAACAATGTTTCTCCTGTTCAAGCAATTTCATTACCCTCGTCTAGATGACCGTCCTCCATGCAGCATGCAGTTTGATAGTAAAGACAGAGCTGGTTATAGCAGGGTACCGTTTGTTAAAAAATGTAGTAGCATATATCTTGTAATTTATCCCGTAGAGAAGGAATAACATACGCAACCGTAAATTGAAGCATGCAATGACGAGTCTATACCAGTGAGAACAGTGATATGACGGATTACAAGGTACACGAATGAGTTAGCAGCACATATGGTCGGCATTATTACTACAGATGAACACAACAGGACTCGTACATGAAATCACGACGTAATGGAGACATTTAAGAATACTAGTACGCAATATGAAGCAGTTACAAAAAAGTGTTTGTTATACAACAAGAAAAACCAAAAGAAAAAAAGATATACAACGGTCTCACCAACACGTTACAAGCAAGACGCCCAGCCCAGATTTCTTGATAAGATCGCGGGGGACCCTCCTCCGCCCCTTCTCACGAGTGAGATCCTTCACCAAAGCCTTTCTACTGGGATGCATGACGTTCCGCAGGGCCTCGAGGCCCTTGTGACGTACGTCGAGGTAATCCCGAACATTAAGAAAGACACGGGATTTCAGGAGCGCCTTTGCGGCTTTGAGCGAGCGGGGAAGGCTCGGTAGATTATAGAATGAGCTGGAAGTGGTCGAAGAGGACGTTGGGAGGAGGCCGAACTCGATAATTAAGGCTTGGAGTAGGGTCAGGTTGCCGCTCCCCTTTGCCTTCTCCGAAGGCGAAGAAAGGAACCTGCGCGAGCAGATAATTAAATTAAATTAAAACAATATCATTCTTCAGATGAATGAGTGGACTTACGTGGAGACATATTGGACTGCGTCCTCATACACTCTGCTATCTCCTGCTTCAGAGACATCGTCTACAATGGGCCTCTCGCCCAGACCATCCTCGCCCCCCGTAGAAGGGACGGCAGTCGGAGCGGACTTTGGCTTTGACCTCTTCTTTGATTTAGCCTTCGTAGTCGCGACTGCTGGCGCAGCTTTCTTTGCTTTCTTCTTCGGGCCGGTGACACTGGCAGGGGTTTGAGCGGGTATCGGCGTCGCCCCTACAGGGGTTCCGCCGCCCTTCGCTCTCAAAACGCGAGCCCGCTTCTTGCGTTTCTTGACAGAGGAGGATGCTTGAGATGCGGGCTTCACGGAATCTGCATCTGAAGAGTCCAGATTGAAATTTGAGAAGCCTTCAGACAAACCATCCTGGGTGTCAATGAAAGACATAGATAAGCTTGAAGTCCCCGAGAGAGTTGATCGCGATGCGGCTGGAGGTGACTCAGCACGGCTCAACACGATGAAATCGTCGTCGGAGAGAGTATCTATCCATCTCTGGTGTTGACTACCCTCCGTATCTGCATGCGGAGCAGATATTATAGATGCTGAGAGGTCTGAAACGGAATAGACCACCTCGTCGTCAGATGAAGTATCCTCTGAGAGGCTGCAATAGGATTCGGTGCCAGACGATTCGTCCGACGGGGGTTGGGATATGTGATGGAAAGAGGATCCGAGAGAGGAGGACACTGAGGCCCGCGAGCTGAGTGCTGAAGGCATTGCGCCTAGCTTCCAGGTGGTCTAATTGTTGCCAACAGCGAAGTGGGGATGAATAAATGAACGACTGGCCTATGGTTCGACTGAGACGAAGGAGGAGGAAGAAAGTGAGTGAGAGTAGATGGTCGTCATGCAAAGCGGAATTAAAAGGGAAGCTCACCGTGTAAATTAACGGATTTTGAATCCGCAGGTCCTAGCCGCCCGTAATAATGTGATCTACGCCAATTAATTCTCTACTAGATCTTAAGCTAAGCTGGGGGATGTGGTCCTCGTTGACGACTTGGATGAGGCAAAGTGGTAGAGATCTGGGCTGAATGAAGAGTGAATCGATAGCTTCATAACGAGCTTATGTATATGTCATCCCGAGCTCAACATGAGGCCGCCACGAGCTTCAACTTATTGCATACCGCGGATCTGGCCGTAGGATTCTGTTTGGAAACTGGAATCTGCATTGCTTTAGGAACACTTGATCCTTACGAGAATCAGAGGGGCTTATCAGAGAACTGACGGTCGTGAATCACATCGAGGCGTTCTATGAGGAGACGGTACGATGGTTGCTTTTCACCTTCGCGGGTAACTTGAACACATCATGCTGACTTTAGAAAAAGGTATCGTTCACCGGCATATCCTCCAGTACACCACGCTATTCCCCCATCCAGCGAGAGCGTACTGTTCGACATCCACCCCTTTCTTCCATATTTGCCCACTAAGGTCTTTTACATCCGCTTTGCGTTTTCCAAGCATGAAGCGATGTCCCTCAGGGGAATGCAGCGCAGTGGGCGACGCAATGCTTCCCCTCTTTCCGTTCCCCAGTTGGTACTCCTGATTCGCACCCCACACGAGGAGGTCTCGGCCCACACCACCAGGACCCGCGCGTGCGAGTGTGTCCAGAGTAAGTAGGACGTGCCCGGTTGGAGAGACCGATATGTTGTGTGGGTAAATTGGCTGCATGTTGTTGGACCTTTCGCTATCTGTAAGCAGGAACAGTGGAGTATCAGAGACCTCATTGTAGCGATAATGCTGAAACGCTGCACATACATTCGAGAAGCCCGCTAACGTTTCTGGATCGAACAGGCGCACCCTGGGCAGTAGTATACGCAGCGTTACCTAGACCGCCGTACTGCCCATTTCCACAAGCAAGAACGTCGATATATGGCAAGGCTGAACCGTCCGTCCGTTCGACCTTGAAGAAAGTCAAATCACCGCCTAAAAGAAGCAGTTTCAGTTCCAGCAGTCCGATGATGATCAGGCTAAGTATTATTCACCCGCATACACATCCAGACACGTTGTTCGCACAGATTGGGGTGTTGCCCGCCATAGGATGACTTCCGTAGGCACAGTGATTGCCTCGAGGGCCACGTTCCCTCCTAGTCCGATTTGACTGAGCTACTTTTAGTCGGTTATCCACCCGCATGTTCCGAAGTTACTCACCCGAACCCATTTGCGCCCCAACCTAAAACTCTTCCGTTCGCGGTCTTCACAAAGCTACTGCGTGCGCCGGCAGCGACCTGGTCGATCTTTATACCCTTCAAGGCGGGAACTTCAAATAGCTTGTCCGAGAAGTGGATGCTGTCATCGGCCACTATATCCTGAACGGGCGTGAGCGGCTGATCTGAAGGCTTTCGCACAGAGCGACTAGCATTCATGTATGGGTCCGCAATTGATTTCGGTGTCAATTCGACTTCTTTACGATGTATGTGTAGATGAGGCTCTCTGGGGTGCTCTGGCACATCGAATTTCCGGAATCCCAGTTGACCGTGTGTGTTAGCTTTCATATTGATCGGATGCGCGAAAGTGCGTCCGAAAGATGTCAACGCGAGGAGATGGGCATTGCCCGCGGCGATGGACACAAATCTGGGCTCAGCAATGAGGACACTGGCATGCGACTAATAAAGTTAGAGTTCACACACTTTTCGCCTCTGGACAATTTCTCCCTAGGTGTGATCTCGACAAAGTCCACATCTTCCTCCTCGCCCCATAGCCAACCAGTACCCCACCATGGCGTACTGGAGGGCGTGGGTACCCCTGCAGGCAGATCTTGCTTCTGCTTGGATGAAGACAGGGTATAGACTCTTCCAGATGCAGATAAAGCAAAGACCCGGTCAGGGGTCGTTTGTAGATTAGTTATATTCTGAAAATGGCTATGAGCGATGGATAATTAGGATACGTCCCCAACTCACTTTTCCGCGAAGGGTTCGTACGGGTCGACCTGTAGGCGAGACATTAGTCCCTGCGTCGGCAGAGCCAATGAACCCCTCTCCCCACTGGTAGACGTCTCCCTTAGCATCCACACAGGCTGCATGCGTCTCATGCACAGATAAGTCACGAAGTGCAACGTCCCTAAGCCAGTCCGCCACGGCAGGTGTTCGCACCGACTCTGGCAATTGACTACCCGGAGACAAAATGTGGGTTCTGTGTGCCTATGAGTACCTCACTCAGCAGAGCAGTGGTTATGTGACCAGAAACCCACTTGTTAGAGCCCCAAACTAAACTAGACAAGGATCCATCTTTCGTTGATATCCCGCTTATTACAGCCTCTTGTGCGGTCTGCGCTTGAACGGGGACTTTGGGGGAGACAGGAAGAGCGTCGCTGTGTATCGAACTCTTTTCAGCGTACCACAGCGTTCCTGCAGTCACAGCAGCGGAAGAAGCTAGGAGGGCATAATGGCTCCTGGAGAGGTTCAGCCGTCCAGACCTAGTTGAATTTTGTGAGAATGCTCGTTTCCGAGCTGGAGGGGCCGTATGTTTGAGCGTGCGACAAGTTCCTCGTAACATGTCTCCGCTCTGAGTTTCCTTTCAGATAAAAGGTAGTGAATGTGAATAGAAAGATGCAATCTTTAGTAGACGGTTGAAGGCGGATAACATTATGGGCGTCTGCACGGCGACGTCAGAAACACTTGCCGCCCGAATCCTCCAACACTCAAGCAGCCATCTCGAACATGGGAGGATCCTCATCAAAAGTCACACGAAAATTCCCAAAATCACCCCCAATGCCGTCTTGGGCTGGGGCACGGACACCTGGTGCAAATGAAGGACGTTCAGCACCAGCCCGCGGTCCAGAATCCAGCATCGCACGAGAGGCTCAGGCTGCAAGTGAAACCAGGAGCGAAGGTACTGTGGACACTATTCGAAATTAGGGTCAATGATGGTCAAACGCAGGGATATGTGTCCTTGAACGCAAGCAATCGAGAAAGATTCAATGGATCCGCACTTCATGTCAAATCTCAGTCGACTTGGCCCGGTTAAGGTAGACCACCATATGCGCACATTCCAACCAGTACGTTTCTTCGATATCTTGCTATTCCTTTTTAAGATAACCGTGTTTATAGGCGATGGCCAATCAGATACAACATATCTACGAAGCGCGGCTTCAGTCTGAACTTGAGGCACGCTCCCCTCAGACACCACGCAACCATCTCCTCGCGGCCACTCTTGAAGATCTTCTGGAGGAACGCAAGATCTCACGGACTCAAGAACAGGTTACTGATTTGGCGAAGAGATACAACATTGACGTTGCTAGACTTGAGAACCTGGCTCGATTTGTGAACACCCCTAACGTAGATCCAGAGTCGGTAGTAAAGACCGTAGACGACGATGGGACTGAAAGAGTGACCATGAAGGTCTGTCGTAGTCTTTGCTTTCCCTTTTCCACGCTGATATGTCAACATGAAGACCATTTGGGTGGATCCTCCGGTACCACATACAAGTTCGAATACTGTGTAACAGATGTGACTGCAAAATATAGATGCATTCTCACTTTCTCTCAAAAAATCACGTACCATCGACCCAGGGTGACGACATCGGTAACAAAGGATAGGTGAGTGTCTTGCGAAATATGAAGGAGATGAAAGCACTATATTGGACTAGACTCTATGATTTCACTGGCTATGTTTTACACGCAGCCGTCCCATATTATACATAGTCATAGCAGACACGGAGGGAGACAGAATTCAACACGAGAGAAACAAATAAGCTCGCAAATTGTCAACGAAAGATAATCCGCTCTTCGCCCTCCTCGTTTGCAACTGTATACCATCCGACGGATAGGACGTGTCGTCCAACCTTTTGTTCGAGAAAAATTACCATGAAATGCAATGTATCTGTCTGACATTGTTAAGGAGTGTGCGTGCGAGAATAGAGGATGGTCGGATAGGGGTATACAATTGCTTCAGAGTAAGGGAGAATGGTTTGCACACAGCAGAAAGGGAAAGTAGCGTGAGAAAGGGAGTGAAAACAGTTGGGCTGAGAGTGTGCGTGTCTCCAGGTTTCACCAGAGATAATTCGTGATGTTGTTCGTCATGAGTTTGATACCACTGCCTGTAAGTTATATAGAAACTGGTTGGTATGACCCCTTTAAGCATGGTAAGTGCCCATATTAGGGGAGCTCTGTTGGTACATTTGGTACATGTAAGCTTGGTAGACGTGCGGCGGGACTCCAGGAGCCGCCATGCCGTTGTACGGCTGGTTCATGTTCATGAGGTTAGCGGCCTGTGTGAGGCTAGGAGACTGTGTGCCGAATGGAACAGTGGAAGTCGCCTGGATGGGGGCCGAGCCATTACGGCGAGGTCCCCCATTCCTGGGACTACTGACATCGGGAGAGCGCATGGCGGCGAATGGATTGAAAGGATCAGTGGAAGGCGAAAATCCAGATGGAGGATTAGAGCTGCGTCCGCCTCGGTTACCATTGGCCCCATATCCAGGATCAATTTGAAGGCGGGGAGGCCCTGCGGCTGCATTCTGACCACCCATCTGGAGCGCCGCCATCATTGAAGCCAAGCCTTGGTCGGTTGAAGGATATCCGGCGGGGAGACCGGGTACTCCGAAGCTGTTCTGCGTGGTAT
Source organism: Hermanssonia centrifuga (assembly GCA_001913855.2). NCBI lineage: Eukaryota > Fungi > Basidiomycota > Agaricomycetes > Polyporales > Meruliaceae > Hermanssonia > Hermanssonia centrifuga. The sequence goes on from MLYV02000122.1 coordinate 21,668, forward strand.
ACTTGGCCTTAGTCGGCTGGGGGGCATTGGTAGTGTACGTTGGCTGCAAGTTAGGGACCGGAAGTCCAACTTCCTCGATGAGACGTCGGTATGCTTGTGTAGCGATCACCTTGAGCTCAATGAGAACGCGCTTAGTAGCCTCCACATATAGGGGTCGCTGATCAGGATCGACAAAGGGGCTTGTCAAAATCTTGTGCACGACGGCGACTCCGTTGACTTGGTCGCCCAAGACATCGGTCAACACATGATCATTCGGAGACGAGAATAATGCCTCGATGACCTGAGCAGATGCCTCCGGTTCGACCTTCTGGTTGACGATTCTCAAAACTGTCAGGGAGGCCAGTTTGTGAGTGCACAAGTGCGAAAGGTGAGGGGTGAAGCGAGGAGCCAGTAATCTGTACCGGGATGGGAAGTTGGACGTGTCAAGGAGCCATGTCAACAATAATGCGCCATTGGGATTTGTTGCCAAAGGAATGGAGTTCAAGATGACCGCAGTGGCAATGCGGCGCTGCTGGCACACGGTGATGTGGGAACTTTCGAGGCAGGCTCTCATACTTCGAGCACCGAAGCGACCTTGGGCAACTTCCCAGAGACGATCTACCATAGCTTCAAAGAGGAAATCAGTGGCTGGAGCACCAAAACGCAAGCAGCATCTACGCGCAACAAATGAATTAATGTAACAATTGATCAAGGAGGTTCCGCTCACTGAACGACATAGTTGCCAAACTGGTCCAGCAACAGGGGAGGAACGTAAGGCCGTAAATTTTGCGTGATGAGTGCAACTTCTTCAGGGGTCTGGACACATTCGATGATCTTCTGCGCTGCCCAGGTACCGTTCTTATGGATACCAATCATCGCGATGTGAGGGGCGATGCGCTCCAGCATGGCAAGTCGAGGGCCAGGCGAGCACTTCTCGAACAGCTTTTGGACAACCTGAAGATAGAGATGAGAAGGTTCGATCCTTGGACAGTCAGTCTAAACACGTACCGTATTACCCAGCCAGTCAGACGCAAGGTCAACGATCTCTCCATCAAGGAAGTCGGCTGCTACGCTGTCAATCTCTTCGACCGTGATGTTGCTAGTATCAAGCCGTTTCCGTAACTCTCGCAACTTTGAGGCGTCCCAACGACGGTTATGCGGTCTCTCAGAAACAAGGGGTATGGTCGTGTAATACATCGTGGGTGGTCGGAACTCTACGCATACGGCCTCGCTCAGTGAATGTGATACCAGGAGTATGCGTTAAACATACCAGATAGCGTTTGTATGTCCATCTCAGCATCGGCGCTTCCGCCGCTGAGTTCCTTCATAATGAGCTGCTGTTCTGTCACCGAAGCTGTCCAGCCGGCAACCTTATTGGCGAGGTCAAACTGTGCACTGTGAAGTCCAGACCCTATCATGCTGAGAAGCAGATTCGACCTGTAATTCTCCACTGCTCCACTCAGTACCTGTTGATCCACAGGGACTGTGGCGGCGCCCTTGACGTTCCGGAGTGCATGGATGGTTGCTCCTACGCTGAGATCACCCACGCCTGTTACATTAGGAGCTACAGCTTCGTCTTGGCCGGTGCCTTCCTGGCCGTTCTTGACAGGCACTTTGGCGAAACCAATACGAATCGCGCCAACATCACTTCCCAGAACGTCCCGCCCATTCAATGCCTTACGCGCTCTGACAGCGTCATCGAGGCGCTCAAAATTAACTAAGAACGATGTCAGTGATCAGCAAGTATCGAACGCCACAAGGAACTCACTGAAACCACAGTTCTTGTGAGTAAGCACACGCGCAGATTCTATAGGCCCGTAGGGACTGAACACGCTAAGGATGGTAGCAGGGGTCGTGGTAGAGGGAATGGAACCGATCCAAAGTGCGCGAGTAGGGGTGGACTGAAGTTGAGCGTCCATGCCGGCCAAGCCCACATTGTTAGCGTTATTTTTGTTGAGGCCACCAGGAGATGTCGCAACCGGGCTGTTGAGGTTAGTGCCCTTTGCAGGAGCAACAGGGGCACTATCCGCCTTACCAAAGCCAATACGGACAGTCTGGCCGTTTGGCATGCCAATATCACCACCAAGACGATTGAGAACATCCTCCTTCGCACGAATGGCATCCGCTTGATCGACGAAGTTCACAAAGCCACATTCCTAAAGATTGCAATCAGCTACGGTCAAAACATGGATTCAGCCACCTAAAGTTACCTTTTCCGGAAGTAATCTCAGACTTTCAATCGCGCCGTAGGGAGCAAACACATGAATGAGCTGTTCGCTGGTCACGGAACTGTCAAGATTGCCTATCCAGAGGGAACGAGTGGGCGTTTGCATTTGGGTCGCCGAGCCGTCAGAAGACTTCGGAGAAACAGCCCTGCCTTGACCTTGGTTGATGGGAGCGGCAAGGTATGGAGATCCACGGCTGCTTGAAAGCTCACCACTGGGGAAGTGTACGGAAGCTCCAGTGCTATTACGGCTGTTCAGCTTATCCGAACGTAAGATGCCCGCAGGGGTGAGGGCCCCAGCACCGAGACCGATAGAGGGGACGTCGTTCGCGTACGGCGATTGTTGAAGCTCGCCTCCAGCTAGGCGGCGGTGGAGAGAACGTGAAGGATCGTCGAGGTTGCCTACGGAGATAGCACGAGGCCTGGAAGCGAGCCCTACTCCTAAGTGTTCGGCGTTCTTAAAGCCCTTCGCGACATATCCTGACGACAGATAGTTGCTGGAACCATCATCGTACGGGTCTAACTGGCTGTGGTAGAGATCATTGCTGTAAAGCTCCTCCTCTTCTTCTTCTGCGTTCGGGGTGGAAAGTAGCGAAGCTCCAGCGGACCCGCCGAGACGGTACGAACCCGATACCGTGCTAGCACGAAGTCGTGAGGGATTAGTGGCAAGATTACCTGCGATGGCTGCTTGAGCCTGCGAACGGAGTTCAGTGATGGTGGCAGCGGGTGGAGGACGATGTGTGTCGTCCAGGCCGAGATAATCCAAAGTGTGAACGTCAAAATCGTCGCCACCGGATTCCATGGAAGCGACCGAATGCGGGTCCTCCCACATGTGCAGCCCGTTGTTCCCGGACAGCCAGGTCGAGGAGAAGAACGATGGCCCAAACGGATTGTTGGCTATTCCAGCGGCAGGTAGGGTCAGGGAGCCAGACCTCAGACGACTGTTACGCTCCGTGAGAGCGGATGAGGCGACAGAGGTAGCGTGACGTAAACCAGGTCGCACGGGAGCTGCAGAACTGTTAGCAGTGGAAAGAATGTTCTGCCTCTGCTGGAGCTGTTCAGAAAACGATTCGGTGGACTCAGCAGCGCTGCTTAAGGTGCTGGAAGCCGCGGCAAATCGCTGGGCGGCAAGTTGTACATTAGAGGGTAAGGTCCCTGCCCTGGCCCTCCTAAAACCTGCTGGATAATTTGCAGGGGGTAAGGCAGCGTCTCCGACAGGTGTGGTGGAGGATGGGGAATCATTAGGTGGGGATCCGCCTGAGGCCAAGGCGCGCAGCGCAGGGGGCCGATATCTAGCAGCTATCCTGTCCTCTACACCTTCCATCTCCCTCGCCCTAGAGAATCCATGAGAGAGTGCATAAAACTAGTACGCGATACGCACCTCTTGGCAAAAGCAGCTGAAGGGGCAGGAGGGGGCGTCTTTCCAGAGGGGATCCTGGAAAAGGAGCCGTTGTTGTCCGAGGCGGATAGCGACATTAGAGCCTTTGAATGTGTTGAACGTGATTAGGTATTACTGAATGTTGGGTGGGATAGCAAACACCGCGTCGACTGCGAGTAGCAAACCAAACGGCGTAAGAACCAAAAGGCCGGGAGTCCGATTGAGCGTGACGTGGGTAACTATGAGCAGGTCGTAAAATGCGGGATTTTCTGCAAGGAAAGCAAATTTTGACGGGCGAAAAGAGACAAAAGATTGCCCAAGACTACTACAGTAGGGGACTCCAGTAAATAGTAGACTAAGTAGGGTGGTGGTTGGGAGTAAGGAGAGGAGACGTCCTCCTGCTTTCCGTATACTCGCTTTCTAAACGCTTCCAAACTCCGCACCTTCGGATACGCGCCTTGTTCTTTCGCTGCAGCGTGGCCCTCGCACACTTAAAATTTTGTCCTTGTTCCCAGTAAATATATATATGCATACATAGCTCCCTGGCACAGACAGGGGCAGCATTTCCAAACACATCACACCGTGGGATCACTCCATCGACAGATGTGTCACCAATATCAAGATATTATGTTGTTTTATTGTCGCACACAACTGTTATACGTACGATACATGTAACTAGGTACTGAGCGGGGTTGTAATACTAAGGGCATATGCATACTGGTACTATGGCATAGCATACACACATCCACTGCGCAATGAGAGGCTGCAACATCACATGCGGTGGCAAAAGGGTATCGGGTCGTCGGCAGAGTCAATGGAAATGACCATCAAGAAGCGAAGGGAATGATGGTACACATGAAACAGTCAGTCAAAGGCCACAAGGCCCACCAAAGATGAGGAAGAGGGCACTGGACCGATTCCCAGCAGAGCAAAGTACATGATACAACATCTACCATGAATCAAACGAATTTTGTGATTAAAGTAGAAAACGTGGGGAAAGACGCGCAAATTCGTCCCGCGAACGAGTGTGGAAGATTGTCAAGAAAGTGCTATCCGTGTGGCTCTCTTCGACGATCGTGTGCGGGGTCGATTAGCCGTAGCACAGGCCACCCTCTTCGAGCGTCGTAACGGTCGCTCCTGACATGCAGAGGGCTCGATTGCAGCAGGAGGCTCGACTACAACAACGAGTTCAGGCTCATCCACGCAAGGTGGAATCACTGAAGTTGATGTAAGCGGTGAGGGGGAGTCCCAATCCGAGGCAGCACATAAAGTGTGGAAAATTTCCTCTTCAGTTGGACTAAGTGGAGTTTCCGGATGAAGATCTTCCGATGAGAGGGATGCGGCAAAGGGTGCTGCGCGCAATGCGAATGGCGGATGCACTGAGAGCAGGTGATCCTCTACATCCGATCGCGGGACTTTTCCCCACGGCCGTATTTCCAAGCGGAACGACGACAACGACTCACGTTTCGAGTCCACGGTGGACTGAAAGTGTGGACCGAACTGCTTCGTGAGCCGGCTATGAGGGTTTGGACGATAGAAAGCTTGCAGCGAAACAGAGAATCGTTCTTGGAGGTCGTCTGAAAGGAACGCGTTCATGAGAGACTGGTCATGCACAAGGTTGCGTGCAGTAGACAATGGCACCCATGTACCACAGACCAGCGAGCTACCTCTATTCACAGCCACTGCCGACGGTAGGGTAGAAAGCTCTGGGTTGCTGAGGCCAAAGAACTCCACGACAGGAGTTATGTTCACGAAGTCGGTGTCGATCCTGCGCAAAACACAACACGAGCCCAGCACCATTTGATAAACAGCGATTCCTGTCACGAGTAGCTATTTAGTACCGGAACATCGCAGGTATGGGATGGTAATGTACTAACCTTCCAGCTCCGTAGCACAAATAGCCGGCACACAAGGTTCGTGCGTGTGAACCACGACTGCTTCATCCTTGTCAGAAGACATAGGTTGATCTAGATAATCAACGCTTTGGGAGATATCCAAACGCGTGTCCAAGGTGCCTAGAGCGACTTGCTGCGTAGGATTTGTATATGCAGGATGATGCATAGTAATGTCTTCACGCTTACTAAGCGAGTCCACTGCGATATGAGTACGAGGTTCTTCCGGTGGCTGGATTGGTGGTTGGACTGCTGAAGGACTGGACACAGGTTCAGGAGAGGCAGGCAGAGGAAAACTCCGTGTAGGTTCTACCGAAGGCGGCTTCTGCTCACGTTTACTCCCTCCCAGCCACAGCTCCGTGTCAAAATCATGAGGCGTAAAACTATCTGGGCTGTAGAGCTCGGCATCTTTCCACATGAGTTCGCTGCCACGACGTTCAGGTTGATAGATGTCGCCAAGCGAATCACGCAAGTAGGAAGTTGCTAGGGAAGGGAAATATGGGGACATTGGAGACATTGGAGACATGGAAGGGCTAGCGGTGGCGCGCTCGGGTAACATGACATCTTCCTCTTCCTGCTTGATGAATTCAATCATCTCGTCCCCGGGACTGTCCAAGAAGTCGATACCGTCCTCTGAGAAGTCCGGCCAGAAGTCTTCGAATGGTTCCACTTTTGGTTTGGGTAAGGTTTGCTCCAAGTCTGCAGCAGCCGCTTGAGCTACTACATCTATGACTTTGAGTTCAGCGACGCTACTGTCAAGGTCCTCCCAAGCATCCAAAAGACCTCGGACATCACGAGGCTCTTGTTTCACATAGACGTCTTCGTCCTCGAACTGAGCGGGTGGTGATACTGGACCGGGACTGTCACCCCAGTCCGTTTCTGCTCCCAACTCCGCAAAGAAATCGTCAGAAGATGTCCGACTCAATCTCGCAGGAGTGGAACGTTCGTACGCGGACCCGCTGGCAAAGTCGTCGTCTTCATACTCAGTGTCAGGTGGGGGAGATGCAGATGTCGCGCTGAATGGTACGGAAGGTGAGCGCCACGGCCGGCCAGCCGTTTCGTATGACGGGCTAAGCGGAGGAGGAAAGGCCGTGTGCGACCCATCAATGGTAGGAGTATATGATGGAATGGAAATGGATCGACGGGGGTAAGGAGGCAGGCACCATGGCGGCTCGACAGACTGTTCCGGTTCCTCTTCTTCCTCTTCCTCAGATGAAGAAGAGTCGACTGACATAGAATCACTGTCAGAATCGGAGCTACTGGCTGATCCACTTCGTAGGGAGGAGGAGGAGGAGGGTGAATGCACTATTGAAGAAGAAGTACCCCCAACTGATAGACGGGTAGGAGGGAGCCGTAAAGTCAGCGGCTTCTTGCACTGCGGCTCTTCTTCTTCGGCTGAAGAATCAGAGTCGGATCCTTTGTCGGCACATGCTCTCAGTAGACGCTTTCGCTTTTGTCCGCACTGCTCTGCCCTCCTGAGTCTGTCTCTTTCGCGCTTCCTCTCTTTCCCCTGATTTACTACAGTGCCTATTTTGCCATTCTCCCCGTATTCGCATAAGCGTATTCCTGCTCTGGCAAACGGGCATGGGACGCCCGCAGCGCGACTCAGATACCAAACCATGGTACCTCGACGGAAATTGGTGATCCTAGTGTCCGAAGGCCCGAGCACACAATGGGCGCCCCCTACACGAGAGTGCAGGGCATGCACGAGGTCGTCATCAGACGGCGTGCCAGATAGCACATGCCGAAGAAGGAGCGGATGATCTTGTTGGGCATCGCAGCGCTGTAGATGGTTGCGAATATACGTCGTGATTGCTTGGCCAGCTGCGGAGACACTGCAAGCAAACATACCATGAGTCAGAGTATTAGGAGGCAGAGGCTGCGCACTCACTTCTGACACATCAACCCATACTTTATGGTCATTTCAGCGAGATCCTTGATGGTCATAGCTTTATTATCCTGGAAGAAGGGATAAAAACGAAGTCAATTACATACCAAAGATATAGGTAGAGCAGCGTACCACTGAGACAAATGAACGGCCAATGGCAAGCAACACCTTGCTACTCGCGTCCTCTGAGTGCAGCATTACATGGGGAGGAGGGAATACAGGCATGTCGATAGGTTCAGGCTCAAAGGGAGGGATGGCCGCCTTGGCTTTCGCAACAGGTACGGGTTTGATGCGTCTGGGCGGAGGGAGGTCTGGGGACTGGCGAAGGCGAATAGAAGGTCTGATTACAGAGTTTGAACGTATTCTAGTCCCATATTGGTGTTGGGAAGTGGCCTGGGGCTTAGAGCTGGATTCGGAGACAGCTGGAGTGGCGACGGCTGGAAGCATGCGGAGCAGATCATTAAAAGTGGAACGTGTTGAGGTCTAGGGCGTCGTCCAGCGATAAGAAAGTGTCGTCAAAGGTAGGTGAAAGACTTGTTTGAATTGATTTGCGGGCGGGACGGTGAGGGCAGAGGAGGGTAAAAGTTGGGAGTGGAAGAAGAAAGGCAGCAGGGGAAGGAGACACGCGAGAGTCTTTGGCGCATTGGTAACCGTGCCAGGCGGTGCCTAAAATGAACTAGGCTGATGGCCGCAGTCAGATCTAGATGACGCAACCTAAATCCTACCGAAATCCCCCTTTTTTCCCATCCCTCAAAACTCCGAACATCCCGGTGCCGGATTGCGGCCGGCAGCCTCCCCCTAATCCGCGCCGGCAACTCTCCCCAAAGCTGGCCAAAGCCCCGCCAATCTCACGGCGGCGCGGCGCATCCCGTCTTCCACACGGAAGAAGATTCACGCAGCGCCGCTGTCTTCCCAAATAAGGGAAGATCATCACAAGATGGTCAGAGCCAGCGCCGCCCTTCTGCAGTCCTCAAGAGGCAGCATCAACTTCGCACAACCTTCACCATCCCAGCGTTCGCGCTTGCAGGACGATGAACCGCTCGATCTCTGGCGCGGATTTTGCCGACGCCCTTTGTTGTGGTCTATCTAACCCCGCGGCTGGAGACCAAAGATGACCATCACAACGCGCTGAACTGCGAGACCGAGATAAACACTCACAAACCGACTCGATTCTCCAACTTCAGCTATGGAAGCCTTTGGCGTGGAAGACGTCAGCCGGCGTGACTGCTGATGAAACATAGACACGCACCACATATGGTAACAACGAAGTCCCGCCAGGCTTAGTGCTTCCTATGCTGTAAATGACCTGGAATTCATTCTTTTAGATGTAAGAAACCGCTGCTCATGATCAATTGGAAGCTTTCATATCCGCATGACGGAAAGTCTTACCTTTGCTGAGAGCGCCGATTAGCTTGCCAAATTAGGATGACCAATATCATCCGTGTTTCCCTGTACCAAGGTAGTTGAATACTGTCCGATGACAATCCTGAGATTGTAAGAGAGACTAGTCTCCTTCATAAATGGCAAAGAACGGACCTGGTCCTCTGTTGTGCCCATGGAATGCCAACAAACATTACGTAGCACAGCACATAGGCTGTCCGATAGCCCAGAGCCAATACTACATAGCCAGCTGCAAGATGGCTTGAAATTCCCTGCTGAGCCAGTGAAAGGTGTGAGTCTTGTTGAAGAGGCGAAAGACGAATGTACTTACTTTACGAAAGACCGACCCCAGACAAGGCAGCAAGTCGGGCTTATACGACCCTAAGACACCCATGGGCCATTCAGCCGATCATGCTTCTCGCCAAAGAATCGATATCAAGAGAGCAACAGTAATCTGAAACGATAGACGTACGAGTGGAAAGATGAAAAGAAGGTGCACGCAAAGCAGACGACAGCAGTCGCAGCGTGCCCAACAAGCTCGAACAAAATCGAAAAGCACTGCCCCCACAAGCTTACTCATGACAAGAGAAGGATACTAGATAATGACCCATGGCTCAAGAGCTGGGAGGAAGTTCGGGGTCAGTAAGAATCAAAGGAGTGCCAGGGAGCAGCTCAGCAACGACCGACAGCCGACCGACAACGATCCCCCGCAAGATGAGTGTAAACTTAGTCGACTCACAGCATACTGGAGAGCTCCTTGTGTTGGCCAAGGAGTCGAGGGAAGGAAACTACGACTGCTGTCGATACAGCCAAAACTTGACGTTGGAATTGGTGTGTCGAGCTCCCGCCCCAAATATGCAATGCGGCGTTATGAAAATAGGATCGACCTACTGGGCGTACTCTGTGGTCATGAATACGGATTCATTGCTGACGACTGCATAGACGTTGCAAAGTATCGAGGGGCAGTGTGTGGGAGAGCGAGAGGCAGAAACCCTTGCTGCCAATGCCGCAGCGAGGGGTCACATGATGCACTCCCTCAAGAAACGACCACGCTCATTGGCTCGCACGACGAGGAGATACCTCTGCACATTAATGGACAACCTGACCCAGGAGCACAACGAGGAAGTACAGCGGGGAACAAATAAAATTAGGATTGCAAAAGTGAAGAGGCACAAATACACTTGACGTTACTAGAATACAGAGCTTAGAATGGTGAGGACTAAGCCCGTCGTTCATGCAGCGACAAGGAACGCTGCGAGAATGCGAGCAGGGGAACACGACGGGAATAGAGAGTCAGGAAGAGGGTTAATGTACTTGTTTACTCTACGACTAAATGAGACCAAGATGAGAGAAGATCGAGACACATGAAGCTCATCGAGCTTTATTCGTCGAGACAGCGACTAGGAAGGCGCATGAAGTCAGTGGCGGGCGTATTGTCGGCTAAGAAGAGGTATCACCTTTGCGTGTGGACTTGGACACAGGCTTGGTGGCCGCTGCTTTCTTCGCGGCTGGTGCCTTTGCAGCCTTTGCAGGCGCCTTCTTAGGCTTGGTGGCTGCCGCCTTCACCGCAGTCTATAACACAGATCAACACGGGGACAGAGAAGGAAAAATTAGTCTGTAACTCACCACCTTCTTCTCAGCCTTTGCGGTACTCTTCTTCTTAGGTTTCTCTACTGGCTTCGCGACAGCCCTCTTCTTGACCGCCTTGGCGGCGGGCTCTTTCACGACCTTGACAACCTTCTCGGCTGTCTTCTTGGTTGGTTTAGCTGGAACAGGCTCGTCATTCTAAGACAACATGTCAGAAGCCGTATGTAGTATGTATTCAGTAGAGCGACATACCTCAGGCTCAGCAGCGGGTTTATTCTTGGGGGCCAGTTTGACCTTGCCGGAGGGGCCTTTTGGCATAACAAAGATACCTTCTTCGGTACCTTTGTGCAAAGCCTTGTTTAGTTGAGAGGTCTGAAGTCCGGTCATATCGATACTGTATGTCTCCTCGACGAACTGGATGTGGCGTTAGCCAAAGGTGAAGTGATGAGGGGGTTGAATGGATGTACCTTCTTGATACTAGCACGAGAGACGCCAGTGCGAGACTCTGACTTGTGAGCCACGATACATTCCTGTTGGGGAGTTAGGGGCTTCTCGCCTGGCTGGAGTGGTACTGACCTTGATCATATCTTTCCATGAAGGGTGCGCTGGCGAGGCTTTTGGAGCCGCGGCTTTCGACACAGGCTTCTTCACCGTCTTGGTAGTCTTTGCGGTCTTGGTGGCTGTGGCCTTTGAGGCTGGCTTCTTTGTTGTCCTTGTTTTCTTCGCGGGTGTGGGCAGTGGCGAGGAGGCGGCGGGAGCGTCGGAAGCGGAAGGAGACGGAGGGGCAGAGGCAGTCATGTCAAAGTGCGGAAAGGGACGAGGCGGCGGGGGCAAAAGTTGGGCAAAAGTTGGGTCCAAGCAAAGTTGGAGCCGGTGACTTTATAGTACACAAGACGCGTCACGGTCACGTGAACGCGTTTGTTGATTATCCGGATGCGGCGTTTGATAAACGTGGTCACTCGTCGTTTATTCCAAATGTACCAAAGTCTCGGAGAATAAAGACACACTCCTCAACGCGCATCTCCAGCACAGTCAGCTTTTCCCTCTTCTTCTCCCACTGCCCCAACACCTCCCGCTCATTTCTCGTCAACAGTCTCTCTTCGTCCTGGCTCACATCGCTCCGTTCTCGCTTCTCCAGCACAGCCCTCAGCACAGGTTCCTCCTCCTCTGCTTGACGTCGTGTGGCAATGTTATACAGCGTTTTGTACAGATTGCTAATCAGGACCGTATACGCCTTCTGCAAGTCCACATACCTGCAACAACATCAGCATCTGTGCACAACCATGCTCAGCTGGAACGTACCAGAGGAAGAACGTTCGTGCAGGATTCCTGTCCGCACTCTTCGGTACCTCCTGTAGACTGATCAACGAGTCCGCCGCCATCGCCGTTAAGAGCGGCCTGACGTCCTTGGGTGCCATCATCCCGACCTTCGATATCTTCATACGCCCGTCAATGTGGTCGCATATCTAGTATAAACTCAGTCACACACCTGCTTCTCGTCTAATTTGCCCGTGTCCAACAACAGTCCAAGGATGCGGACCCCGTCGTCTCCATGGCGTTCCCTCGTCACAGCCTCCAATATCCTCCTTCTCAATCTCGTCCTAATAATCTCGAACTCTATTTGCACCTTCGAACCGGTCAGAGAAATGAATGACGTTGCCCTTCCAGTGGGCGTGGGGTTATCCGCTGAAGCGAGGATCCCACAGTAGTCTTTTATGAGCGCCATCTCCGAAGGCTTCTTTGACGAGCTTAGAGCCAAACCTGGAGCCAGATCGTCGTCCTCCGATATGTGCGTGGCAATGCTAGCTAACGACGTTGGATCTGTTGCGTAGTCAATAATGTGTATACGAATGAAGGGGGGACGAGGAACACTACAGACCTGATCTTACGTCTGAGAGTTTTAACTGCTTCGCTTCCGTTGCTTTCAAGGCTGCCCGGATAACCAACCCCGCACAGTCGTTGAACCGCTCTTTGGCGGCATTTTCGATGATCTGTCGGCAGTTCATCATGAGCATCGTCAGAAATTATACAAGCATCAGAATGGCAGACCTTGTTGCGTATGTGAATATTGAATTTCTCGCAATTCACCCGAAAGTATACTCCTTCCTAGACTTCAATATGATCATTCAATCCGCCCCGAAGTTGGGATAACTCACGTCTACCACATCTTCTTCAACAGCTTTACGCTGGTAAGATTTTCAATACGATGTCCTGTCTTTGCAGCGAGATGGATCTATACCTTTGGCGGCCGATGGCTCCCTTGATCCTTCGCTTTTCGTTTCTTCATGGAGCATCACGCATCAGATAACTGCATAATGTAACCCACAAAGCACTACTCACCATACCAACTTTCTCTGCTTCCTCCTCCTCTCGCCGCAGCCTCGCCTCCGCAGTTTCCTTCGCTTGCCGCAATTCTTTGGCAGTAGGAAACCCAGAAATTTTAGCAGTCTCCTCTGCCTCGTATTGTATTCGCTTGTCTCTAGGAGATACATGCGAGAGTACTGTCGAGGGCTTAAGGTACGTGGCGTCTACGAGTTTGTGCAGGGCTTGTTTGTACACCGTTTGACCTATTCATTCCACACGAAAGTTTGATTAGTAAACGCAGCCGACAGAAACCAAAAGAGCAGACCGATACCTTTGACAGGGTCGTATATCGAGAGCTGTGAGATGATATCTGGAGAGCGAAGTTTGCCGTTGTCCATGATCACTTGAACAATTTCCGCGGCCTAAAGACGACGTACGGGGATTAGAGAGCGACAATCCTACAATATGTCGAGCCAGCACTCACTGCCTTCCCGTACAGCTGCTCCGTCTGCCAAACATACTGCCCATACCTCAACCGCATAAGACACTCGTCCGTATTCACTTCCAGTACCTCCCCATCCACTTCACTTTGCGCATGCCACATGATGTTGTGTTGGACGAGGACCAGGATAGATGCGCGCACCGTACGGGGTTTCAGCCCGGAGAAACGAATGATCTGCGGGACAGGCAGACGGCCGCGGTGTAAGAGGACCGAGGCGACTTTCTGATGTGAGTTCGATAGAAAAATAGTTGAGCTTTTTCTCCCGAGCGAAGCAGGGGGGGAGAAAGGTAAAAAGCACTCACGCCTGTGAGAGGTCCGAATTGTGTGCAAATTATGCGTTCGCACAGGTTGGATGTATTCGTGTCGGTCATGTCTACGTTGTAGTTTGCAGACGAGTCTAGATAGTGGAACGATATGATAAGAGGGTGGACCGCGCAAGGCTTAAGTGTTGAGTTGCTAGGCTAATGTTTGCTCTGCGGCATTGCAGACTCGACCGTACCGTGAAGAGTTAAGCGAACTAGGATTCACGCATCGGAATTCAAAGCTCAAGTTTTAGTGCACGCGGCAATTGCCGCAAGGTCTCGCTAACATTCAATTTGTCAATCGTATGCAAGCAGGCACATAAGTATAAGGTAACAATCGAACAGGTGGATATTAATATTGATGGTGATTCATTGATACAATTGTAGAAAGTCGAAGGAAGTACAAAGGTGTAAAATATCAGAAAAAAAAGGAGGATCTACCCAGGCCATCCCAAGCCGTCCTGCGCAGTCACCTCGAAGATATCAGCTGTAAATATTAGCTGTGGCCATTGGGGTGAGAATGGTGAACCTGAAGAACGGTCAGCGATAATACTTATAGAAGGTACTTATCCTGTTTTATGCGTTGATGTGTTGCTGACGAAGGGAAGTCGCTAGAGATTTGAAGTGCATGCTCTGGCCCACTCCTCGGTATGCGGGTATCTGATTTCATGCCGGAGACTGGTATCGGAAAGCGGACACGACGCGCATTCACTAGAGGGTCGCAAGGGTACCCGTAGTGTTTGGGATGTGGTATGCGTCTTTACTGTACCCTTGTGCGTTTTGTATCTAAAAGATAAATTTCAGATGTGGTAAATAACATGAAGGAAATGAAGGATGATATACCTGGTGAATCAGGAGGACTACCACGATACGTTTCGGTGTCGTCGTCGTCGTCATCCTCTTCCCGTGAACGCTTTGAGCGACCGGAAGACAGCGTCTCTGAAGAGTACTTTGATGAACTGTCTTCCTCGAGAGTAGTGTCGGGGTCCTCAAGTTCGTCGTCATCGTACTCATCCCATTCCGCATCCTCGAAACCATCCAGATCGTCCGGTAACTCTGCAACATTCGCAATCTTATCGTCATTACCTGGATGAGGCAGAGCTGGGTCAGTATGATAGACTGAAGATGACTACTAAAGACTCTGACCTTCGGCGTCCTCTGCTTTTGCGGCATCTGTACTTTTTTCAATATCAGTTTGTTCCGGAGCTTGAGCTGGAACGTCATCTTGTTCTGAAGCGCGGGCTGAATAATCACCACCTGAAGAGGAAAGGGTATAAGGAGCCGGAAAGCGAGGTCGACCCACAGGTGACGCACCATCATCTTTCTCAACGTTGACATATTCGGGAGGTTCAATCAACTCTTGGAGCACAGATTCTGCAACGTCTATAGACAGGGTGTCAGCGGCTAACATAGGCAAGCAGGACCAAGTGAACTTACCTGGTGCCTCGTTGTCACCCTCATCGATTTCACTACGAGAAGTCGGCAAGCCACTGGGGGTGCCCAGACTTGGGGAGTCATAACGAGTATCACGATTGGCAGCGGTACCTCCTATCTCTTCAAGTAAGCCGTCTCCGGAGGGTTCGTCGTCCGCAACATTCTGGGCATAATCTGTATAATCTCCGCCGTCTTCTGCGTCAGCATAGCGGTGGACTTCATCCGCGTCCAGACCTTCAACGGCTTCCTCTGCAGCAGTGCCATATTCTCCGTTCTCTTTGAAGTCGCCGGGGGCATCCTCGTGGTTCTCTGGGGAAGTATCTTCAGTCGTAACAGGTGCTTCAATGGGCAACAAGAAATCTGCGTCTGCCTGATCCGAATGGGTCGCGTGCTCCTCAAACTCTGGGAAAGGTTCCGAGCTCTGCTCGTTCTCATATTCATGTGTGTCTTGATCGTGATGTGGTTCTTCGTTTTCTGTGTGAGGCGGGGCTTCTGCAAGTTCCTCGTGGGGGACTGTTGTCCCAACCTCAGTAGGATATTCAGTGTGTTCATCTTTTGAAATCTCAGTCAAATCGAATGGTGGAGTAAGAAACCATGAATGCATACCTATATCTTCATTAGTCTCGGCATGTTCCTCCGTGTGGTGTTCTTCTAGTTGTCCGCTATCAACCCCTACAGTTAGTTGAGATAATTGATCTCGCAGAGCATGATAACGACTAATGAAGCGGGGCGAGGACACCGATAGACGAAGTCGGAGTGGACCTCCCAAGTCGATCCCATCATGAACAATATTTAGATCATGAATGGTGACTTCGCGAGCATACAAATTATCCTGTAACAATATCAATTAGGTCAGATGTAATGCGATGAGGAAAGAGAGCGAACCTCAGAAATCTTAAGGTCCAAATCATAGGCGTCAAGTACAAGCTCGCCTTCAGCGAACTCCGATACATTATAGACGGCTTCTTCTTCACGGAGAGCATCGAAAACGCTGCTCAAAGGCTCATAATAGAGAGTAGGCCGTTGTTGCAGAAGTAATGTCAACGATGAAGAGTTACTAGTTGAGGCATATCCACTAGGGCTCTGGGATCGCGAAGGAGCGTGTGGCTGGTTGAATAGGCAACAGTCATGCTGCTCCGCAGAAGACAACAGCGATAACAGGACTGCAGGCGGTGGATCGATGTATACTCCGTCGGATATCTCATGTGGGTCGCCAGTACTTGCATGTTCCTCGTGCACAGTTTCTCCTTGGTTATCGTCGACATGTTGATCTTCATGCTTTTCATGTGCGTCTTCGGCGTGGGGTGTTACTTCGTCCCCTTCAAACGACTGTAATGTCTCAACTATGGCGTTATTTCCAGAGAATTCGTCGGTCGTGGAGGGGGCTTCTAGAGGCTGCTCGGGCTGGGCGCTATTGCTGCGGTCGGCTGACACATCTTGTGTCTCAGCATTCTGGGCCAAATGGACAGCAACACTGCCGTCGTGGTTATCGAGATGGGTAGAGGCACTCGAAGGAGCCTCTTCCCCGACAACCAGAAAGGGCAGGGGCGATTGAGCCCGTTGGTGCTGAAAATCAGCGGAAGAGTCCGACGCCGCCGCCGTTGTGGGTCCATCGCCACTCTCGGGAGGTGCATGATAAGCCGATGTAGGGTCAAGGGTTTCAGGATGAGGGGAGAGCGAAACCAAAGGAACAGCATGAGGATGCTCCAAAGGCAGGGAAGACTCATTCAAGAGAGAGGGAGTAGCTAACAAGCTGGCTGGTAGGGGCGAAATCGCCCGTGAGGGATCGATGAAGTCCATGTCGAGCAGCTCGGCATCACCGTCATGATGATGATCATCCATCCCATCCGCCATCTCGTACTCTGTAATCTCCTCGTCGTAGTGAGTCTCCATGTCGACCTCGATGGTCGTCTCCCTGTAGGTTTCTGTGTTGTCGTCTGTCATGAATTCTTCGGGCCAGTCAGATGAGCCTATGGCATGCATTGAAAAATCGGTATCCGTTCCATAGTCAAGCATTTGAGTGTCAGTGAGTTCAAGGAACGTCGTCGTCGTCGTCGACATCCTGAGAAAGATATCTGGAGCTGACGCGCTATATAAATTTTGAATTTGTGGTGGGGCAATATGTAAGGGTAAGAGAAAGGGGAATTTTGGCGAGCCTGCCACAGGCCTCACCAAGCCAAAAGCCGTGTGATCGGGGTCCCTGCCCCCGTAGACCGCTAGGAGACGCTCCTGGTCGCGGCTCTGTTATTATTCAAACACGCTCGAGCTCAGAGTGGAACAGAGCTCAAGGTATATAGTACATATACAAGCAAATAGTCTCAATCTCTGTCCTACATAAAGTCCTAGCAGCTGTAGCCACCCTAAACAGCCGTGGATATATATTAACGAAAATAGGGCTCACTACTTTCTTACCGACGCAACTTTGAAGGTACCATTGGATAGAACCTTTGCCCTTTCGCCGGTCTCTACCCAGTCACTCTCTTTTTCCCCTTCAACCCCCTTCCCTTCACTATCAAGTACGATGCCAACACTCGGACCACGCAGCATAAGTGTACCGATAGGATCAGAACCATTTTCAACAGCGGTGTCGTCGACGCCGACAAGTTTGGCTTCTATATTGATAGAAGGTGGCCCGACAGGGGCCAGATATGTGAACGCATAGTTGTCTGTAGCTGATGTGCCCGCTGATGCAGGTTCGGCTGGGAAGACCTGTAAATCCAGAGGGTGCGATGCAAGTACAGGCCCTGATACCAAAGGGTGGATATAGGAGTTGACCAAGGGAACAGAAAGGGCAATACGAGAAGGTGTGAGGGCCTGAGTCTCAAGAGCTCCTGTACAAACAAGTCAGTGCCGGTAGTCACGCGAGGAAAAGCTGAAACTACCTCGGCTAACCACAACACCTCTTACAGTCCCTGCGCCCTTGCCCATAACGCCCATCCTTGCAGCATCAAAAACTAGACGATCCCACAAGCTTTGCTTCGTAGTAAAACCTTCCAATATGCCTGCTAGTTTCTGACGCCATGCCAGTGAATACAAGAATGAGGAACGCTTCGCGTGATCAAGGATGGCCGACGTGAGCGCCGAGAGATGAAAGGCCGAGACGAATAAGATCGTTGGAGAGGGTACTGGGTAGGTATCCACAGACTTCAAATCATTCAAATCCTGCGACGCAACTGGAAACTTGTCAACCACGCCCTAATCCAAAAGCAATCCGACCAACCTTCATCTGTACCCACGAGCTTTGTGCTCGCAAAGGTCGCAAAATTTGTACCTTCGTACACAGCTGTATAAGCGACCGTTCGACCAAACGCAGATGACATCGAATGCGATGAAGCTATCGTGTCTAGCGGAGAGATAGCCCCCGAGAGCGGCAATAAAGCGCGAGTAGCGGCCACTCCAGCAGTGAGGTTTTCGTGAGTAAGTTGTGTACCACGGAGCTCGCCTGAGGATGTCGAGTAGAAGGAGACAGTAAAGACTTGTTTGGGATCTGCAACAAACATTGTTAGATACTCTACCGGAAGGAGAATAAGATGCAAACAGTCCTCACCAGTAGGTGAAACCTGGACTTGCTCCAGTTGAGCAGCTTCACGTTCGATGTCGTTCCATTTGAAGATGCGGACTTGGCCTAAGCCTCGAGCAATTTTGACCTTTGGTTCGCCTACGACGATGATGGTATGGTGAGAACCCTCGTGGGTATCGTAAATCAGTTCCAAAAGATTGGGGAGGAACTCTGCATGCGTGATAATAGCAGTTGGTGGATGGCTATCCAGCACAGGCGACAGAAGAGACATCGAAGTGAGAGTGAAAGATGGAATTGAATGAGAGGCAAGGGCCAAATCCGTAATCAAGAATTCTGGAGAGGATATATAAATTCCAAGAATTGAATGGATATGATGTTGTGATGTACCTATTCCATCGTTCAAGAGCAGTAACACATTGGAATCGGCAGGAACGAGCCCAGCAATCTTGACCAAACCAGTGCCAAACTGGTCGACACGCCGTCTCAACTCCAGATTTGTGACCTGATAACGGACGCCCAAATGAGACTAGGACAAGCAACGACGTGGATGATAGACTAGACCTTTGTCGACCAAAGCGTTCGGGGTGTATCCAAGTCGGGTTTCACAAAATCAAGAAGCACTTGCTGATCTTTAGTAGGTCTGACGGGAAACTGAATGTTGCGTTAGCAAGATGACGACGGAAGAGTGAGCTGCAGTAACGAACTCTTCCCATCATCCCTGTACCATAGTTCCTGTACACAGCGCTCTCGCCAGAGTTACGTACCCGAGCAACATCACTCTGCCTTCCAAGAAGGATGGGATGCACAAGAGATTGGGGTTTGTAGAGATTATGAAGCAGGAAGAGTCCAGCAGCAACCAGACTCAATATGATGGTCAAGTCGTCGGTTATGAGATAGTCCGAGAGAGTCTGCATGGTCGGCCACACGGAACACCAGCTAAGGGTGTCTGGATTTTTGAGCAGCAAGTACTCGTCGTCGTAGTCTGCGAGATGACTCAGAAACAGCGAAGATGTTGAGCTGACGTTGTCACAGACCGCTGGCAAATAGTCAAGTCGATTGA
Source organism: Hermanssonia centrifuga (assembly GCA_001913855.2). Taxonomy (NCBI): domain Eukaryota; kingdom Fungi; phylum Basidiomycota; class Agaricomycetes; order Polyporales; family Meruliaceae; genus Hermanssonia; species Hermanssonia centrifuga. Next base: position 41,118 of record MLYV02000122.1, read on the forward strand.
CATGACGCCTGAGGCGGGCGATTCGTAACTCATAGGAACTCGAAGGGCCGCTCGGGCTCGGCGGCAACTTGCTCGCGTTGTCTCCGGTTTTCGCAGAAGTTCTGTGGACTTTTATTTATTTATTTCCTACACTCATGCTATCCTCAAATAAAGGTGATGTCTTGTGAAATATTGTCAAATTGGCTAGCGAGCAATATGATTACATTTGAGGTGCAGATGATTGAAAACCAATACAGTTTGTAGGTGACTTGGGGGGTCATGGGAAATACAGCACAGTGAAAATCTGCCCAATTATTAACCAAGAGTTAAATATGTTATATTAACTGATGGTATTTAACATGATCCTTGAGAACTAGGAACACGTCGCCTCTGGCACCAGTTTACCTTGCTTCCATCTCTTGATCCCTTGAATTTTGAATTATGAACAGCAGCATTAAATGAAGATGGGATAATTTTGTGCACAAAAGGTTGTAT
>MLYV02000123.1:0-10455 GCA_001913855.2 Hermanssonia centrifuga
TTTGACTCAAAATATGCCTTAAATTTTGTCTTAGCTTTTCTACCTTAAAATCTTATTACAACTTTAGCAAAATCTATAAAATTGATGTTTTGATCAGATTTCCTTCAGTTTTTACAAACATTTTGCACAAGAAAAGTATAGACAAAATTTAAAGCATATTTTGAGTCAAAAATATCTTAGATTTGTCACAAAATATCATCAGATAAAACTAGAAAGTCTTTCTGAATTTTTACCAGAATTTTATATTGAAAATTATAAATAAAGTTTATACTCTTTTCAACTTATTTTTAAGTTTTATTCTAGCCAAAAATCCCCATGGATATCCAGTGACTAGCATGTCCCTCCAAACCGGGTCTGTCACCCGCATCTGCTGGTTCGAAATCACAACCACGGAGAACTCTTCGTATAATCGTCGGCCAGCGGCGATCGTCTGGTTTTCATCACCCAGCCTCCCCGGGTAAAATAGAAACTCCTTCTTGCCTTGTGCCAAGGGGGGAAACTGGTGCAAATCCCCACACAGGATAACGTTCGCGCCGCCCCATGTCACACCGGGTCGGTGACCATCGCCGCCTTCTTTCGCAATTGATATATTGCGCTCCATGTTCACAAGATGAGTCTTGCCCAGCATCGAATATTCGTCCACAATAAGGTAACATATCGTCTTCCACAACCTTTGAAGCTTTTGTTTGCGATCATCAGATAAACCTGATTTGTTGCTCTTCACAGACAACCCAGCAACATTATGCGTGGTTTTGCCGTCGATAAGAGACGCGGCGACACCGGTGTACGCACATTTGACCAGCATTGACGCAGCACCACGCTTCGCAAACTCCTCGGTGATCGTTTGGATTACTTTTGACTTGCCTGTGCCCCCTTCGCCGTACAAAATCATGCGCAGTGGCGGTGGTTCTCGACCCTCTAACGTCTCGTTCACATGCCAACGCATTATGTCGAAAGCACGAAATTGGTCGCCTTTCAGCATTGCAGGATTGGCAGCAGTGAGTACACCTTCAGCACTTTCTCCGCCAACGGCATCGACTGTTACTGACGGCCCAGCAGAAACGCCACTTTCCCCTTCGAGACGTTGCACGGCACCCGCAACATCCGCACGTTCCGATGTGTTACTCAACTGGATGTTTACGCCGCTTTGGCACAACACATCCTGGTCCATCTGTGCTTGCCACGCCGCCAACTGCACCATATCGCCTCCACTTGCGTTGCCAATACCGTGCTGACTGGGCGTCCAAATATGCTGCTGGTCACTGAACAAATGGAAGCCCTTGGCCAACTCAATGGCATTTTTGGCATGGTTCAACTCTGAACGCGACGTCTGACCTGCAAGCATCTTTGCAATAAGATCTTCGGTGATTAATGTTGGCGGTGCAGGTGCATCTATTCCTTCTTCGTCACCTTCGTCTTCATCCTCGGCACCACCACTGACTATTTGGGTATCATCCATAGGCATAGCTTTGTCATTATCGTGGGCACTGGCCGCAACTCGGCAGTCATGGTAATACTTGATGCCCGCCAGTATTCGTTGCACGCTGCTGCCCGCTGCTAATTGAAACTCATCGAACGCCTGCGACCACGTTTGGTTTGGTTTTTTCAGGTCGGTGAGTATGTTTCGCCATGGCTTGAGAAGGAGTAGCATAGAAGCACAGTAAAATGGATATGTGGTTGGATCATCTTTGGATGGAAAGAACCGACCCACGTAGTTGACGATGTACCGATGAAGTGGTGTGCACACCACCCTCAATTTTATCATCGCATGAGGATGGTCGGCGTGGTACAAAGAGCGCATATTGGGGCTACGACCACGGCGAGCAGGATGAACAGGCTCATTGTCGGAGTCTGATGACTCCCTGTTGTCATTCGCGTCGGCCGTGGGTGGTTTGGGCATAGGGGCTTCGTATGTGTCGGTGAAAAAGTCATGCACATTGTAGTCCTCTAAAGCAGTCCCTCGAAGACTGTAGTCTGTAACTTGGCTCTTAGCATATAACTGCCCTCCGGGATTCAGCTGTAATGTGATCATTTCATTTTCGTCCTGCCACAGATGCTCAACAGTAAATATAAATATAAATGTTGGGTAAACAGAGGAACTAACCGGCTCTGAGTCTGGCGTCTCTGAGTCAATAGTGCCATCAACTGGGACTTCCGCTTGCGCGTCGTCAGCTTGACTCTCCCCAACGCTCTCTGGCTCTGGCTCGGGTGCTTGGCTTGTATCTCTAGTACCCATAGATCTGCAAGAAATGATTTATGAGTGTGTATCACTTTCAATTTTGCACAACCATTACTGACCGTAAATGGATTTCAGGAAATGTCTTCATGAGAAACATTACAAACGACGACCAATATACAGCGGAGTATTGGTGAGACCGACACACATCTCCCCAGCCCATGAGATATGACATAACCATAGGAGCCGCAAGTTCCTGTTCACGGTTGAGCGAATGCACCAACCGAAAGATTAACAATCTTTGTTGGTCTCGCAACTCCTGTGTATACTCCGGGCGAGGATGCTTAATGTGGTAAGCATATCCTTCGGCGTATATTGCGCTGGTGTTGAAATGACGGCCTTGCTTTTTAGCGGCGTATCCTGTGACATAAAATGACAGGTTCTTCGTATCGCTGCCATTGGTTAAGAGCTTGCAATCGTTATTACACCGCAAACACAGTGAAAGGGAAGGGCACCATCCGTTCACATACGCATACAACCGTTTGGGTCCCCATTCGCCTTGCTCGTTGACAAAGTCGTGCAGCGCGACTTTCCAAGGTGCCTTCTGTTTGCATACCAATCTACCATGCTTGTCAAGACGGAGGCACCTGCGAATTTTGCACGTATGAACTTGCAAAGTTCGGGCGAGTTTGAGCTCCATCGCCTGAGCATCCTCTTTAAATGTCGGTGAGTCAGGATCGAGAGGCCGGTTGTAACCAACTCCTTGGTCACTGGGTATTGCCTTCACTGATTCTGCAGACTCTAGACCAGGACAATATGCACGCATATTGGCCTTGATAAACGCGGTCACTTTCGTACGAAATGCTTCTGATTTGAATAGGTCAACCAGCTCATCTCCGGTAGGGGTATTCTTCAGCCAGATCAAGATGTGAAGATGAAGAGTTCCGCGGCCTTGCGATTCGACAGTGCCAAAGTAAGCGCCAACTTTTCCGAAGATGCCTGTGCCACTCTGAACCTGATACTTTGTCACTTTGACTTGCAGGAGGGTTTCGAGGACAACATTGACGAGGAAATGAAAGAACTTTGCCGCACCATAAGGGTCTGCTGCAATGTTTGCGGCCCGCTTAGCTTTGTCCAGACCAGCGGTAGCAACAAATTGATCTAAATCAATCTGTTCCCCAACAAAGACTTGCGCCAGAGGATCATGGGAGTCATTCAGGTTCCATGTAGACCACACGCTGGGAGGACCATGTACAACCGAAGTGGCTCGAATTTCGCTGCGTAGTCGAAAACGAGAGGTATCGGTTCCAACAACACGACCTGCCGTAGCTTGCACATGTTTGCGTAATACGCGGACAGCGGGATCCGAAGGGGGCAGACCCTGGTCCGCTTCGACGCGCGCCTGGTTGAGCTTATCAAGAGTGATGTTAGACATCATACCAGCGTCTTGTTCAAAATCGTGTCGTCGCATTTGAAGGCTGGCATGGAGAAGTGCTTCGCGCTTTTGCTTGATGCCAAACACCACGAATGGAAAGCTGTCATGTTTACGAAAGCGGCGGTCATAATACTGCAATGCCCATCTTATATGACTGCTAAAGTCCACATGCCTCGCGCGCGGCGCCTCAATTCCACCGCAACCATAAGGAAATAGACATGGGAATGCACTTTCGAAATAGTTGGGTGAGTCCACGACACTTTCCTCATGACGGGCTTCGTTGCTGATATTTGTGGCTACAGGGGGTTGACGACGGGGCGGCAGATCTCGCACTGGTTCTCGGCCATGACGAATCGAGTAGCCACCTTCTTGTCCTTCGTTCCAGAGGTTCGACAGTCCCCACATCATTAGCTCTGCGCTAGTCAGTTTGGTCAAGTCGGTGTCCACGGAGCCGGATATCTCAAATGGAATGACGTCTGGTTGATCTACGTGCGTACAACTCGAGTCAAACAACCTCCAAAGTGACAGATTTTTTGTAGCAACGTACCGTTGGGCTCGATGTTTGGGTCGCCCGTCAACGCTTCATCTTCAACTTCAGGGTCTGGGACCAACGGAGCCTCAGTCGCTAAACACATAAGTGAGCGACACATATTTGGTTAATCTATATATCAACTTACAGTAGTCTTCGTTATCTTCATCAGGCACATATCCCAAATTTTCCTCGTCTACAAGCCCTGTATCTGTCGTATGTCGGATAAGATCTTGCACCTCAGCAGGAACATCATCTTCAGGGTAAGCGGCTAAACTTTCCTCGTCAATGGTAATGTGACCATAATATCTCGGATTGTTCTCCTGTAGCCATCGCAAAGCGCAACGAACGACGGCTCGCCGAACCCGAAACGTAGCATGCAGGCTCGCCTTTGGCAACTGTCCTTTGCCAATATACGTGATCGTAACGATGGATGACAACACTTGTAAAGGATGAGGCAAGAGCTGGCCTTCGAGCATATTTGCCACTCCCTCAATATCTTGAGCATATGTACAGACATTGCCTCGCATGCCGCACTGAAGGGTTGAGGAATGCGGTCGAAAGTCTTTATCCTTGGGGTAAAGCTTGAACACGTAGACGCGGGGATGTACGAGAGCGATAAGCAATTGCTCCGGAACTGTCAGGACTTGCAACTCCCACGGAATTCGCCCAATCCAGAGATTGTTAGCCAACGAGAGTGCCGGTGGTTTGTCCATGTCAGACTCCAAGTCCTTGAGACATTCGGCGCATACATTCACCACAGTGGCGCCATCCTGTTGTTCAACTACGCCGGTTGGTTCCAATAACATCGCACCGTACAAATCATGCGCCTCATGGGAACTAGAAGGAATTAGACGTTGCGGATTGGGAATTTTGTTCAGAGGAATATGGTGAATCTTGAGCTCTTGTTCATATGTTTCTCGAGCACAGCTTCCACACACCACATGTTGCAAAGCCGCATTCGACGTTCTGGAAATAAAGTTGCGGTAGCAGTGATGCAATTCTTCTTCAGAGGGCAACTGCAAATAGAGATTGGGGTCGTGATGGTCTTCATCGTGGAGTTGACGGAGTCGACGAGCTTGTCGCTGTGTCCGCTGAGCTTCCACTTTCTGTCGCTTACGCAATTCTGCCTTCATCTTAATAGCCCTGACTTTCTCTTCACAGGCTTTGAGGATGTTGTGCCTAACCTCGTTGTTGGCATTGGCGACGGTCCATGCGATGATGTTGACCTTCCGAACGGTGTGGGTACGAGGAAGTTCGGCGTGTCCCCGTAAAAGACCTTTCAACTCAGGGATGGTAAGGATCGAAAGTGTTGTAAAATTAAACTCTTCCATGACCAGACAAGGGAATAGGCAACTGGGTAGCAGACTCTTGTTGTTCCAAGTGGAACTCAAAGCAGCGACTGTACTCCCGGACAAGTTCAGACGGGCGCTACATGAACGAACCCTCGATCCAGCCCCAAGAAAGGTTAGTCATCACTCAGGCAATTTTGGTGAAGTTTTTTGAAGCTCAAAATATATATAAGGGGGGCAACAAGTGAGTGCCCATGGTTTTCATTGTCTTCTCCGTCCATTTACCTTCCTCACAAAAATGGACAGTCCTGCAACAACAACTCCACGCATCACTCGCTCTAGGGCAACTGATAGTACTACGAGTGCAACTGCTCACGCAACTGCAACGGCGGCAGTTCCAGATGCCAACGGTCATGATGAAGGTGTGGTTGCAATGGGTAACATGTCAAACGGTACGTCATATGGATTATGATATGTGCGCACAATCGTAAACTAGCACCCAATGCAGATACAGAAGCACAACCACAGAGGACGGTGACTTTGCTGCAGGAAAAGGAACGAGCCATCAGCGGTGGTACGTCAATGGTGTATATTCCCTATAAACAGCTTGATCTCACAAAGTCGGACAGAAACACGTGGAATGGCAAATACTACACCTGCTGTGATGCCTACAGCTCCGAACACACCGAAGTCTACGAAGGTACTATCATTGACGTCTCCTAAGACACCTGGCTCTCAATCGCACACACCTTTGTCACCACCATCGACACCGGTCTCTACTGCTACTGGCACAACATCAAATTGGCAGCTCAAAATGCAAGATTTGCGAGAGCGACTAATCCAATCCGGTTTTTACCTGGGAGACCCCGATCTGGTTGTAGAAAAAGAACTAAAGTGGTTACGCTTCAAGAAGATGAGTATTCTCTGCACGGCTTCGAGCGCCCTCAAATATGACGAGGATTACGCCGCTTACAAAAAAGATATCACCAATCTCGATGCGCCAAGTGCCCCCGCGGCGGCAGTCCTCTCAGGGATCTTTTGTGTTGATGAAGACTCATTTTACATGACTGCCGACGGTAACTGGAACCCTCAGAAGGACTTTGGAGGGTTGGAGGGATCTAGAGCAACCTGCTTGCTTGGTCCAACTGCGGAGACGGTGTGGAAGGCAGATTATCCTTTGATTATGGCGAACGTGAAGAAGTTGTTGAACATGGGCAGGTGTGGTGATGGGCGACCCATCAAGGGAATCTTTGGGGAAACTGATGATAAGCGGACCATGCTAAAATTGCGCCACGTTTTGTTTCATGTGAGTGCACGAGCATTGATAACAGTAACAATTACTGACATCAGCGATACTAGGTAAAAGACGAAGACACCATGGCAGATGCAACAGACGGCGCCAATTCCGATGACTATGACTTCGAGCCGGATTTCTTTGTAAATGAGGAGGCACGACTTAAAGCGGTTGAGGATGCGAGACTCAGGGACGTGCTGAAGAAGAAAAGGGAAGAAGGTACAGTACGATCAATATATGAATAGCACGAAAACTAATGCACTTTGGTAGAGTTCAAGATCGAGGGTTGGCCTGTCAGGCGAAAGCAGGCTAAAACTGCGATTGTCGCATTGACGAAGACCCACTCCGTCACTCCACTGCCTGCTTTCAAGATGTTGGGCGAACACATATGCCCATCGACATACGAAGCACGCTTAAAGGGCGCTGATGTGGGGGTGCACTTCAATCTACTCCATTGGCCGATTGGAAATCTGAAGAATCCGACGTCATTGTCCGACACGTTTGTTTGCGATCTGGCAAATATGCGAGTGTACATCCCGCCCCTCGAGAACATGGTGACACCTTCCAAGAGGGAATGGCAGAAGGATATCTATACTCCTTCTCCTTCTCCTTCGAAGGTGAGTAGGAAGAATTAGAACCTGACAAAATATTGGCTATGAGTATCTTTCTGTAGAGCGACACATTCATCCATCCTTCAGAAGTATGATATAAAGTTTAGATTTAGTTGGCGAGCATCCGTATAATGCTTACAAAAGTAATCTAACAACTTTGTATTGTTTTATATCGAGAATATTTGACTCCACCAAAATGTGCTAAGTGTCTGCTGTTCCGCTGTTCCGCCGTTTAGTTCGCAGTTCCACATATCAAAGTTAAGAAAGGAAAAATATAGTTCGCGGCACACTTATTATATACATGAGCGTAATTTACCGCGGAGAATTTTGAACAAAACCAAAGCAAGGTCACTGGCGCCAGAGGCGACGACTTCATAAGGAGATTTCAATGTTATATATGTTGTTAGTATCGGAGTATGAAGATGGGCACAATGACCTACGTCATCGACGGTATATGTAGCATTGGTGTCGTTGTCTGAGGGAGGAGGAGCAAAGTTCACGATGGACTGGCGCCTACTAGTAAACGTGTCGATTTGGCTGCATGTGACTGTCACGCAAGTAAGTTGCTTGCTATGCGACAATAAGAGCAGTACTTACATATTATTGTATATATACACCAGAATTATGATGTGGTTGCATTGGCTTGCAAGAGGAACAGCTGTGTATCAACTTCTTGCACCATATTGCAGCCTGCCGTCAAATAGCCAGGTGATACATTGTCATGCAGACGCTCGCCGGCCCACCTACCCCATCCAACCCCATACCTACCTTGTAAGCGTTTTTTTTTTGCCAATGTGTTGCAAACACTTTTCTTCAACGAGTCTCTCTTCACTGCATTCGCTTTCCTCAACTAGCTCTATCTACACCCATATTACCTGGTCTAATCTCGCCTTCCCCTCATTTATCTGCCTAAGTTTGTCTTTTCGACTCCTGCACGTTTGTGTTTACTGTGCCATTGTACTATTACTGCTGCCACTGCAACATCAGCAAAAAAACATTTGTTTCGAAGCCCTTGTAAGACCTTACAGAGGTCACCGTGAATATGAGAGGACACCTATCAGGTGGTTTCTTACAATACAAGGCGAGAACCATCCAAGGTATGTACATCAGGAAAAACTCATGTTACTGCGGGGCCTGAAGCTTCTGGGAAAGGATGCCAGTGTTTCAGCAGCCCAGTGCTACAGCAGACACTGTATTTCTCCTTACACTTAAGGTTCTGCCAGGTAAGTTTTATGTATTGTAGTAGACCATGTACTTAAATGATCCCAGAAATGGTTTAAAGAGATGAGACCTACAGGAACATGAATTATATGCTAGTCTTCATTGGGCGGCAAAATGTTCGCAGACTACTGAAGTGAGAAATGCACTTTTCTGGGGCGCTGGGCGGCTGTTGTTGCTGTGATCTGCTGAAGCACTTCTGAACCTGTTCTGGGCCTTGCTGAGCGCTCTGAGGAGCCTTCCTCAGTAGATTGCAAAATTACTGATGTATGATTCAACTTTCCTGTCGGGCTTGCGAGAGAAGGAATTCCGCCTGTGCTTGTAATATGATGCGTGATTCAAAATTCTTGTAGGACTTGCAAGAGAAGGAATTCCACCTGTGCAGGTAGTATCATATGTGACACAGAGTATACCATAAGACCCACCAGAAATCTGAGCCATGAAGTGCCTTGCCAACATCACCCTTTATTATATTATCCATCTAATTATAACAGATAACCCAAAAGTAAGACTCACTTGTGAGGGGAATAAGTATAAGAGAGTAAACGAGTTAAGTAGGGCTTGTTAAGCCTGAGTTTGTTGGGTAAACAATAAGTGGATAAGTCTGAGGATGTAGCCTCAGATGTGCCTGCTTATATACATGTGTACTAGTACCCCTGGGACCAGTAATGACCCCAGATACTACAGGTTACTAATCTAGTCACATGGTGCTATGACATGCTCTGACACCATCCTGCCCAGGAGTGGTGTGCTCGGTATGATTGACCCATAGCCTAAATACATCAACCATAACCCTACATGTGATAACGTGCTACTGGAACTTTCTAGCAAGGCCTAGAATGTGTCTAGATGTAGTCTAGCTCTTCTAACAGTCTGGAACACTACCGTGTGATCCTTATCCCTAATCTGGAACCCTAACCCTGTATTCTATGATAAGATAAGATGTAGATATGATGTAACATTGATGTGACAATGAAGTGACAGTAACTATCAGTCACGGATGCCTAAATGGGAAAATCTGTGACACTAATGTTTGCAAAGGGGACAGTAATCACACGGTACACAAATCCATTTCATACAGATTGAACAATATAATCATTGGATCTACTAGTGATACATGCAATAAGAGTACGATAAACTGTGCAAGTCAAACATGCAGAATATCAATCAGAGTGTGATGTGATGGATCCATTACGAGAAATTTACTAGGCGATCCGAGAACTTGAATAAATAGAGGCGCGAGGTATGGATAGACAAGGCGCGAGGATGGTTCCTAATTGTCAAGTTCGGAATCGGATTCGGCCATCTCAACCGTTGTGCATCTGGCGTTGGAGTTAGTATCATTGGTAGCCAGTGACCCGCATCCGGTAGTACTGCCGCCGCCAGTAGCTGTTAGAACTTATGTGTGATAGCACAGCTGTATCTACTACAGTTTATATACTGTTACATGTACAGCTAATTGTGTAAACAATAGTAAACGATGACACGTCGATGAATAATACTCAACTGTGCATGACTGAGCATGACGAAGCATTGCTAAGCAAATGTATGGATGTGAGTCAGAGTATGATGAACATATGTAAGAGACGAGTAATGAGATGACATATTTTGGTAGAAACGAATGAAAAGTATACTACGTAATCACTGGATATCTGTGGGGATTTTTGGCTAGAATAAAACTTGAAAATATGTTGAAAAGAGTATAAACTTTATTCATGATTTTCAATATAAAATTTTGGTAAAAATTCACAAGAACTTTCTAGTTTATCTAATGATATTTTGTGACAAATCTAAGATATTTTTGACTCAAAATATGCTTTAGATTTTGTCTACACTTTTCTACCTTAAAATCTTATTACAACTTTAGCAAAATCTATAAAATTGATGTTTTGATCAGATT
>MLYV02000125.1:0-13831 GCA_001913855.2 Hermanssonia centrifuga
GGACCTAGCACAGGCTTGCTACACTTATAGGGCCTCAAGGTGCTCTCACCTGGTCCTCTAGATAATCAGCCGTATGAAGTTTGAACATGCAATCATGTTCGAGCATTACTCACATCAGCCGGCCTCTTGACAGTCATCGAGGCCACAAACGTAAGGTACCGTCATCTATAACATAATTACATACCACATAGATTCATTAGTACACAAATTCTGATGGTTTAATATGAGATTTATTGAGGAAATGGCGGTGAGCCGGTATTGAGTGCGTGAACGTCTGCGAACGGTGAGCGCGATTTCTCTAAGTGTCGTTTCACACGGTGCGCGCTTAGGGGGGGTCCAAAAACGACGCCCGGTTAGCCCAGCCGTTTCGGTGAAACGACCTGAGCACCTTCCTAAAGAAGGTATTTGCTTTAGCGCTTAGTGTCGGACCGAAACGGCTGGGGACGAGCCTAGTGGTATGGCGATATTACTAGGAGACAGAATTGATAATAACAAGTTGCCACGGAGAAAGAGAAAAGTCCAGACGCCAAAGTAAGTTCAGGTCAATTATCCGGCATATACCGAATTCGAACCGGACTGCCAGTGCCGTTTACTCATAATAAAGATAGAGAAGATTCGGAAGTTTATTCAACAACGGGATCCTCCAGTGAACGGTTCCTTGAGCAGAGGATGAGTTAATAAGCTATTATTGCATTGACAATTGTAGGGAGAGCCCGAGAGATTGTATGTACATCGTATCCATGCAGCAATAAGTAAGTCAGATGAACCACCAGCTGTACCATGCACGAGAAAAAAACGAAAAACGAAAAATTGAAACAATACGATTGAGGATGATGGTAAAAAAAACCAGACTCGGACTATGATTAATCTAGAACGAGCAACCAAAAATATAACAAAAGCAAAACAGAAACTAACATCGTAAACCAGGTCATGATTGATGAATTAATCGACCGAATCAGATATTGACCTCCCATTAACCCCGAGTGGGACGCGAGTAGCAGAGTCCTCGCCCTGTGTATCCGAGCCGGAAGAGGTAGAGCCTTGTATGGGATCAGAGTCCGCACGAGCGGGGCGTGGAGCCGATTCTATCGAACACGACGCACTATGCCGGGTACCCGTTGACCGTGAACGTTGTATAGGTGCATCCAAACGTTTCGGCTCATCCCCAACAATACTCAGCGCTTGCATGTCCTTCTCAACATCACGCGGGGGGGAAGGATCTGCAGAATCCGTCTGCCAAGACGTCCCATTCGAACTAGGTCTCGGACTAGCCTCTATACCAGTAAGCGCCCCAGTAGCAGTCGTCCCTTCGCTGTGCGCCGAATCTGGTCTCCTCTCCTCAAAACCTGTACCCATTGACACACTCGATGCACTATTTTGATTGGGATCACGACTCGGCACACTCTCTCCAGAGCTGCCGCTGGCACTAGCATTATCATGCACGATCTCGTTGGCCAGTCCGCTCGGTCGTGACGTTGTCGTAGACGAAGAAGGTATAAATGGCGGGAAATATCCTTGTGGCTCCTCTGTGACTTGTGGTCGTGAAGGTGCAGGAGGGAAATATCCGGAATGTTGATGTACAGGCGCACCGACTGCGGGGTTAATGAACGGATTCACGCCACCCGACCCAGGTCGACCCCACAAAGCCCCAGGAGACATCGCAACGCCAGGAGAGAACGGCGCATACGGTGAGAGCATCGGCCCATGTGAATAATGCAGATGCGCAACGTAGCTCGCCGGCATCTGTGCTTGCGCCTCGTTATTATTCCCCGAGGACGTACCTTGGCTATTATTGCTAGGACTCGGATTCGATCCGTTAGATCCTTGTGGTTCTGATGGGTACGGTTGTGCAACTCCAGGTGAAGGTTGTGGTAGGAATGTGAACGATGGCATGCTGGGCGTTATGGGAGGCAGACCGTGTGGAGTCATATTCATGCCCATCATACTCATCATCACAGCAGGATGGTGCAGCGGTGACGCGTACGGCGACATTTGGGGGTGATATACCGGGGACATAGCGTGAGGGGGTGGTACTGGGAATGCCGTCACGGGTGGAGGCGGCGGCAGCGCAATCGGACCCGGATGAGCAGGATGCGCATGCAACGAGCTCGATTGTGTGGGTGAGGCCGGTGAAATCACTTGTGGTGAAGCACCCTCCGACGATTGCTGACTATTTTGAATTGAGGATGGGAACGACTCTGAGTGCGAATGTGAGTGTGATGAAGCACGTGGTTGACGATCCGATGGTGGGTGTGGTGACGGAGACGTTGAGGGCCTCTCAGATGTAGTAGCCGTAGCCGTCGCAAAATCGACAGACATCGGAATGAGACCTTCTGTCTCTCGTCTACTTTCAAACACACTTCCAGGCTGCATGACTTCCGCTTCCAAACTTTGCCTCATACGCACTCTCTCCATCTCCACATTCCCTTGAGTCAGATTCGTGCTCATATGATACAATTCGTATCCATATGGCGAACCAGGTCCCGATGGTGAAAAGTCGTAGCCGTATTGCGGGAGAGAGATATGCAAAGGGCCACTGTGTTCTGGCTCGTTATGCATATGTGAATGGCGTAAAGGATGAGCGTGAGATGGATGTGGATGTGATTGTGATTGTGACTGGGTTTGCGCACGTTGCGCATGAAGTAGCTGTTGAATAGTGTCTGTTGCCGAGCGTGTAAGAGGAGCGGGGAGGTTATCTCGTGACATCTCAGATGTAGCGGATGTTGATGATTGTGACTCCTCTGGTGGATGGAACCGGAACATATGACTGTCCGCATTTGACCTTTGAAGGGGAAAGGCCGCCAGTTGCTCCAGATACTGTTGTTGTTGCGGGTCAAGTGGTCGATGTTGTTCCTGGCGCAGGTGATCTTGCCTCTGTTGCTGCTGCATAAGAATTTGCTGCGCGAACGACGCTGCATGCGACAATGGTGGTGGGTGGTACGAAAGAACATGAGGTGACTGCGGGGCTGAGTACGATTGAGGGGAACCTGGGCCTGTAAGGGGTACAGCAGTCGAGGACGACGCGGAGAACTTGTCAAAGTGTACTTTCAGCTGTCGCCCATTGTATTCATAACTATATGAAAAAGGTAAGAATACATCTTAGATTAGTACAATCGAAGATATGCAAGTGCTATAAAGATGGTCACTCCAAAACGGAACCCAGATGTAGGCCATCTCGAGAAGTCTTCGTCGGCACTAATATCGCAGAGGGCGTAGAATAATGGGAACTATGAGATAATATCCTCAAGGAAATGCCATCTCGCAGAGAATGGAGCACACAATCATGGCCCATTCCCCGAGAGTGCACCACCCACCGATGAACCACAGCCTTGTAAAGAAGACATGAAGAACGAGAGGCTCACCCATTAAACATCCGCACAGCCCTCTCCGCATCCATTTCTGTCGAATAGCTGACGGTACCGAACCCTCTTGATCGTCCGTCTGGTCCTGCTCGTGCCAATAACGGGAGGCAGGTCCAATATGTTCAGGAGTGCATATATGCGGGTAAATCGTCCAAATGTGTAGATGATACAAGACGAGGGTGCCAATAGTGACAAGAATGATCAGTATACAGGTAAGAAACGCCCCAAAGGCAACGAAAACGACGACGCACCCAGCGCGACGTCCGCCCGAAGTATTGTCCCTGCTTGTCGAAATAGGTCCTTCAAGTCTTGCCATTGTATATGGAATGGAAGCTAGATGACCAAAACAGTTTAAGCAAGGTTATACCACCAAAAAAAATAAAAATACTGCAGGGACTCACATTGCCAACGAACAGATTCCGACTCCTCTCACCAACCCCACTCGTCCCAAGAGGTGTATGCGTCCTCAACGGCGAATTCAGCGAAACCCCTCCTACAGCCGCACCACTCCCCATCGCACCCGTATTCAACGGCGAGAGCGGTGTTGCGATGCCAGCACCGGCAACAAACGGAGAGGTCACAAGCGGCGAGCTCAGCCCATTCCCTATGCCTCCCACTCGAGGCGAAGCCACTCGCCCAATCATCCCTAGTTGAGCACTCAAGTTCGCTGACAACAGGTTGCCGCCTAACCCTCCACCACCAGCGTCTTCTCTGCTGCCAGTACCTGATCCTTCTCGGGAGATGCTGCCAAACTCGTCTTCTAGAAAAGGCGAAGCGCTACCTGAACCAGTGGACGCGCCTGTGCTTGTTCGGAGGGATCCTAACGCGCCAAGGAGTCCACTCACGTTCGCAATGTTCCCTCCACCCACTCCAGCAGCTAAACTAGCCAGACCGTACTCGTCTAACCCACCCGCGGCCAATTGCCCCAGACCTCCGGCTAGCCCTACACCTCCCAACCCACCCAGATTTGCAAGTGTTCCTACACCTAGCCCACCGACAGCTCCTAGACCAACTCCCGCACCCAACCCTCCTAATCCTCCAATGGACCCTGCAGCGACGCCTAAACGGTCTGGCCTGACCTCTAGAGTCCGCGTTTGCCAGACGTATCCATTGAACATGTCGACTGCTCGACCGGCGTCTTCTGCGCTTGCAAGGAGAACGGTGCCGTATCCTCGAGAGCGATTGTCTGGACCGAGAGAGACGTCGGCACGGAGGACGGTGCCTGCGCGACGAAAGAGATCTTTGAGGTCTTGCCAGCGAACTCGGTAAGGAAGCTAACATAGAATTGGGTTTCGAAGTAAAATTGAGATAGAGTAGGGGACATACGTTTCCTACGAAAAGCTGCGTCCTCGTGTCTCTTGGTGGATTCGTTGGTGACCTGCTACCACTCGCCGAAGCAGTAGACATAGCAGCTTGTATGCGTGCTTCAATATCATCGTTTGTTAGTCCGCCTGTAATGAATTTTTATGAGCATGAGTGATCGGAAACATAGTGGGATGAAGAACGCGTGGCAATACGCGTGCGGAAACTCTAACTGACCTGGGATGCCGACTGATGTAGGCGTCGGACGAGAGCCTGGACGAGAGAATTGTGTCCCTGGAGGTGGTGGGGATGTAGGTACGGAGGTCGACGGTCGTGAAGAGTCCTGGAATTAATGTCAATGATTGAATCCGGACACACTAACGATTGAAATGAAGAACGCACTTGAAAAATTCCCGCCATGTCCAACCCAAATCGATCCTCGACAATATGACTGCACGTCGCCAGCAGTAGCGATCGTTGTGAATCCGGCCTGTAGGCAGCCAAGAGAGCGTAGGAATTGCTGAAGGTCGTTGTATGCGCTGAGGTCGTCGTTCTGTGTGCAAACAGAGAGTGATGTGGTCGTATAGTGGATTTTGATATTGGGCGCTCCGAGGGATTTGAGGGAGTAAGTATGGACAGGGAAAGAGAGAGAAAAAGAGTGTGCTCGATAAAAGACGTTGAGTGTTGTCGGGGGCGGTGGCAAGGCACACAGGCTCTTTCTTTCCCTCACAGCCGAACGCCCGAAAATGTCCCCGCTCCCCATCCATGCCGCTCCACAAGCCGTCCGATGATGATGTCACTCTTGACGCCGCCCTACCGACGCCATCGATCAACAGCCTGCTGTATATCGATCTTGGCCTCTTCTTCGCCGTCGTCAGGGCGTCGGTCACTGCTCCGATCCATCCCGCTCGCTGTCACTCTCCTCGTCTCTCTCGTCACTGACGTCATCTATATTCGGTAAATCGTGCCGACTCTCCGCACTCCCCGCCATGTTCCCTTGGCGACAGCGTCTGCAAGTTAAATTAACTACGCTTTGACTTGCACCCTAAAACTTTCTCCTCTTCTTCCCACAACGAAGCACTATTTGACGTGTCACTCTGGTTGTTTGGCATCACAACATCGAGCAATCGGTGTGATTTCCTGGAGCTTCTGATGCGAAACAACCTGGTGACAATATAATCCAGAGCATGATATACTGGGCTATATCTGCGGAAGACAATTATGCTATGCTTTTGATACCTTGGTAAGATGCGTGGTGTCTCAAAACGTTCATCTTGGGTGGACTGATAATAATATTGACCTGGTTGACCATTGGATTGTCGACTCAACGCAGCAAATGTATGCGGTACATGACAGAGTAGACTTCAACAAACCAGGAATGTCTGACACCACGGACTTACCGCGGACAGTGCTGCGAGCGCGGGGCAGCAATTCAAAACTGGACCTATCTGTCAAACTCAAGGTTCCGAACATACTTATATCAGAGCACCTCACAGTATGTACGATTAGACGCTTTTCCTTATCGCTAGAAAACAGACTACTCGTTCATCTCGTTTCCAGCTTCTCTTCATCTATCGTCCATCGTCTGCCCATAAGATGCTTGCGCGCAGCGACCTGTGGCTTGCATACTTTGCCTTGAGGGCGGAAATCATCATTGTAAATCTCGGGACCACAAGGACTTACCTGTCCTAGGGAATCTCTTCCAAGTTGGGTCTAAAACACAGTGGTTGTGATCCACTGAATGGAAGAGGACATATGGTAAATTATATAGGCACCTGCCCTTGTTGTCTCTAATCTCACTTGAAACTTTACAGGACCTATACTCTTGGTTAATCTTGCTGGTAAGAATATCGCCGTTCTCAACACTGTCAATGCTGTTGCGGATCGGGTAAGCGAGTCATGAATATCCGTCAAGGTTAGCATTCTCAACATCTTTCAAGACTCTCGACCTGACATCCATAGTGATCGTCTGTGTTTGATCACGGCCGGAGATTTTGATTCGAACCCTGGTTCTTCGTAGTATTGCTCGCTACGGCAAATTGTGAGTATCCCCCGTTTTCTCCGGTAGTAGAACTTAGCAAGAACACTGCCAGATGGCGCAAGATGCATCGTGCTGCTGCTGATGAGAGCTTCGGTACTCGCTCCGTATCATCGTATAATTCGGTGCTTGAACTACGCGCAAAGCTGCCGGCTCCAAAGTCGTGGGCCTGTTCAAATATTGGTTGTTGAAGAGCGGGGGGTCACTGGGAATGCCTGAAGCGGATCAACCATATAAGCGCTCATATGTTCCGATTGCGCTTGCTTTCTATGTTTTACGCTTTTGTCCCAGAACAGCAATCCCCGCATTCACACATAACACTTCCCGTGTCTGCCATACTCAGAGTGTGGTAAAGCAGACGAAGAAGCCGGAAGAACTCAGAAAGACTTGGACGTTCCTCAAGAACACTGGCGCTAAAGACTTTATTCCCGACGTGACGGCTTGGTCGATTATCAGACAGGATGGAAGGCCCCGACGTTGGAAACAACTCCCTTTTTGTTCCCAATACTTGCTGAGGGCTGGCACGACCATAAAGCCTGAATTCACAAGCCCGAAATTTGAGGACACGGTATGATGCTAAATACGCCCGCAAGATGCACTGGCAGCACGCTTACTTTTTGATAACGCTGGGGATATCCAATACCACCCCTCCGATCTTGCTTCATGGAGTTTACAAGTCCTCGTGGTGCTAGATTTCATTTTGTGAGTATCAGAAGTACGATACTAAGGATTGCAGCAACTTAAATTCGTCTCTGAATCTAGACTTGAGTTATCGGCGTACATACGTTTATGCCTAAACGGATTGGACCTCGCTCCGTGGTATTAGTCGACCTTCAGACCTGATGCGGCCTAGATAGTTAGTGCTCCCTAGCAATTGGGATGCTTACAATTCAGCGCCGAATAGCCTCACACAGACTACAGTCTTCAAATTGCATTCAGTACAACGCATTCCCAAGCATAGTACTAATTGATCTACCCTCAAAGTAGACCTCGTTAGAGACACCTAAACAGCGCTGAAGAAGGCCGAGGTTCATCATCACATGCTCGATGCAAAACAGCTGCTGATTGGTACGTAATGAGCAAACCAATGTGATCGTGTCCCCTACTCATTTCGGGCACAGCACTCGGCCGTTCATCGGAAGTCAAAGTACTTCTATTATGTAGGGATCAAGCAGCTCCACTATAAAAGAGACGGCACGTACAACTACATCCACACCTGGCTGTTTCCAAACGTCCAACTAGAACTAGTCGGTATGCTGGCTCTTATTATCATAAGCTTCCTTCTACTTCCTGCACCAAACAAATATGTCCTGGGACGAAAGCCGTCTACTCTACAGCAAAATGTCCTCCCAAACGCCTTCTCGGATGACAACTTCAATCACTCGCTGAATGTGACTGACTGTCCAGGTTTTATCCTTTGCATTCTGAGAGGCTTGCACCACGTTCTAAATTCTTTTGCTAGGCTACACATTGACCAATTTACAAGAGACCGATGTTGGGGTCACCGCTCAGCTGAGTCTGGCTGGGGTGGCTTGTAACGCGTTCGGCCACGACATTGCGAATTTGACACTTGAAGTTACCTTTGACACCGAAACAAGGTAAATTCCGTTCCAAAGACAGGTTCCTCCTACCGGGAATTCATACCTTGATAGACTACACGTCAATATCTACGACACCGCGAAGTCTCAGTTTACAATTCCTCCCTCGGTCATTGCCCTCCAACAGGGATCTCAAGCCGTACACCCAAGCCAGTCTGATCTAATATTCAACTACGATCAATCCCCTTTCGCTTTCTGGATCACACGGCGTTCTGAGCCCGCTTCCCAGCCACTTTTTGATACTCGAAAATCCTCGCTCCCCCCAACACCCATCCCCCCTGTAAATCCTACCGATGAAACGACGGCGTTGGATGCATTTCCTCTGATTTTCGAAGACCAATATCTGCAGCTGACCTCTGCGCTTCCATTAGGCACTAACATCTACGGACTTGGGGAGACTATTGCAAGCAGCGGCTTCAGACGTGATATTGGTACCGACGGCGGTAATGGAACAATCCAAACGATGTGGGCGCGTAATATTCCGGATCCAATTGATCAGAATGTGTCAGTGACCGTGTCTTGTAACATACACGCTCTGATTTGGACGTCAACTGACTTCGTCGAAAAGATATGGATCCCACTCGGTATACCTAGAGCATCGCTACGACGAAATTTCCCACCGTTCTCAATCGCATGGTGTATTTCTCTTCAGGTGAGCTACGTGACACGGGTTATGCTCTTCTATCTTCCTGCAATTGGCGCTCACTTCATTTTCTTTCCCTACAGCTCTGAGGGATCGGATATCCTTTTACTGACTCCGCCCTCATCCAATGTTTCCCTCATCGAGTATCGCCTAATTGGTGGCACGCTTGACTTATACTTCTTCTCGGGCCCTAGCCCTCAAAAAGTCATCGAACAATATGGTGAACTCGTTGGACTGCCGACCTGGCAGCCCGCGTGGGGCTTTGGGTTTCATCTATGCCGATGGGGGTATCACGACATGAATGTAACCAAAGAACAGGTGACAAGCATGAGGGAGGCAAATATACCACTCGAAGGTTTGCCGGCATCCAAATATTTAAATTTTAGTGTTTAGAAGTACTGATACATTGTTCTCTTGCAGTCATGTGGAACGATATAGATCTTTATCACGCCCTTCGAGATTTCACCTCCGACCCAGTAACCTTCCCTGCAGAAGAAATGAGGAGATTTATCGAAGAGCTCGTGCGTCGGGTCTAGGTTTATGCGTCTCTAGATTAAACTGACTTTCTACACAGGCGTCTAACAATCAACATTACATTCCCATTGTAGATTCAGCCATTGGGAAACAAGTGAACTCCACCGATTTCGTACGTGATTTCTCCTTCTTCTCATTGATATAGTTCATCTTATCTCCTGTCGGTAGAATGATCCTTATCTTCGTGGAGCGGAGCTGTAAGTCTCGTCGTGTCTGATGCCTCGACTCGACTCAATCTCTGATTCATATACAAGGGACGTATTCATCAAAAATCCGGATGGGTCAGAATATATTGGTCAATTATGGCCTGGCTATACTGTATTCCCCGACTGGTTCTCCGAAAATGTCCTGGAGTACTGGACAGAAGCTTTGACAAATTGGTCCAATCTGGGGATCGAATTCTCGGGGATCTGGCTAGATGTAAACGAGCCTACTTCATTTTGTGATGGGTCTTGGTATGTTCGATCTTGTGCTCTTTTAAATTTAGTTATACAAGCATTTTTCCTACAGCGGGACTGGCGCCAATTTATCAAATACCTCTATACCAACGATCCACCTGCCAGGTGATCCCGGAAATTTGATTACTGTTTATCCCGAAGGGTCAGTTGAAGCCATTCAATCTTATTTTCTCATATTTGACATCAGCATCCGTCGCACCTAGGTATAACGCTACCATCTCCGGTCCCAGTGGCAACATCACAGTTAATGGCACATTAACATATGGCGCCGGCACATCTTCAGGCGGTTCCTCGTTACAAAAGCGAGGTCTTGGTGCTGCTGGGCTGCACGGCGTAGACTTGACTTCCCCTCCTTATGCTATTCATAACGGTACGTTACTCTGTTACTCTACTCTTCCTCTTCGACAGCTGAATGTCATGGCGCTAGGAAACGGTGGTCTTGGTGTTGGTACTCTCGCAACAAATGCTACGCATGCAGGTGGATACGTTGAGCTAGATACGCATAACCTCTGGGGTATGATGGAGGAAAAAACAACACACCTTGCCTTGCAAGCCCTGCATCCTGGCAAACGTCCCTTCATCATAAGCCGCTCAACCTTCCCTAGCTCTGGAAAATGGACAGGCCATTGGCTGGGCGACAATTTCAGTAGTTGGCTGTATATGCATTTCAGCATACAAGGAGTCCTTCAGTTCCAAATCTTCCAGATCCCTTTTGTTGGTGCAGATACTTGCGGATTCCAGGATAATACTGACGAGGAGCTGTGCGGCCGGTGGATGCAACTCTCGGCATTTATGCCCTTCTTCAGGAATCATAATCAGCGCGGCGCTTTGTCACAAGAACCGTACAGATGGGACAGTGTCGCTAACGCTTCGCGTACCGCCCTCAATGTCCGATATTCTATGTTGCCTTACTGGGTGTGTTTTTCTTGCTTTGATTGTTTTGAAGTGACTCCTCACCGGAATTCAGTATACTTTGTTCGCCAACGCGTCTCAATTTGGCTCGCCCCCAGTTCGAGCACTGTTCTACGAGTTCCCCGATGAGCCTGAACTGTTCTCAATCGATCAACAATATCTCATCGGTCGAGATATCCTTGTTACTCCCGTCCTGACTCCAAATGTTTCAACCGTAGATGGTAAGCCTTGTACTTTCACTGTCATAAGTATGCTACGAGACTAAGACGTATCGCTTACTCGCATAATAGGCATTTTCCCCGGTAGAGGACGTGTTATATGGAGGGACTGGTACACACATGATACCATCCACGCTTCCACAGACGGTACCAACACTACACTTTCCGCTCCCCTAGGCCATATCAACGTCCATATCAGAGATGGATCGGTCATTCTTCTGCACGCACAACCGGCTTACACAATTGCTGAGACTAGACAAGGTCCATACTCACTACTGGTCTCTCAAGCGGCAGATGGATACGCTTTTGGCACCGCCTACATCGACGATGGCGAAACCATTCCTCCGACGCCGAACCGAAACCTTGAGTTTCACGCGAGGAAGGGTGCCGTTACGATTTCAGGCAATGGCTCCTTCGACGTGAAGGAGAAGCTGGACTCGATTACGATTCTGGGTACTGCGGCGCTCAGTGCTGTGAGCGTACAGGGGAAAGAAGTTCATTCGTGGGAGCACATGCAAGCTCAGCAGAAATTGGTGGTCACCGGTTTAGGTCTATCCCTCAATGATCAGATCACGATCTCCTGGAAGTAGGTAGTATCTGAATAGACAGGTCGCAATTGGATACGAGGTCGCAGTGGTTGATTACCCGCCAGTCATGCTGTGTTCGACATGACTGCGATCTCTCTTTAACGCATTCAAAACAGAAAATTCAGAAAAACTCTTGCATGAGGCGTTCCGAATCGCGCTGCTTTTATTCAAGTTCGAACTCTTTGACCAGGAAAAGTTGAAGGTCTTTCTAGCTCTAGTTACTGCCAGTGAGTGTGTTGTGGCTGTGGAGTTATTCCAGCGAATTTATCTTTGCGAGGAACAAAAATTTATGAAGGCGGAACAACTTCAGATACAACGGTGATCAAACCCTTTTAGGCCGTCGTGCTCGCCAGGTCCATTCCTCATTTTCCAAGTGGTTGGTCTGCGGCATTTCCTATTGAACTGCTCGCTTTGGTCTCTACTGCAGTGGTAAAAACCTCTTGGAAAGGAAATATGATGCCAGTGATACGGCTATTCAAGTTTTACCATAATTACTAGCTCTTGTTTCACCACGGAAGGTGTATTTATACCTCTTAACTAGTAGTAACAAAGGGAATGCTTATGCTACACCAGTTTTCCAATCTGTTTACTATGCCTTGGAAGCGAGCCCTTGAAATGTCCAGAAAAACCCAGAAGAAATGAAAATAGAGGTACCGTAGCCTCCTACTAGCAAGAGTGGGGTGAATGCGCACCCTAGTCTTGACACCATCGGCTACCGGAGAGTGGGGAGCGTTATGAGGGAGGGCTAAAGAGTCGTTCAACGTAAGATATAGGGCGACGAGTGGGTTGAGAAAGTACTCACACGGGGGCAACCGACGTAGCAGGGCCGGGATCAGCGGAAAGGGAAGGGAAGGGAGTGGTTGCACACTGAGATATTTCTCGTGAGTCAAACATAATAGAATCATGTGCATGCATAACACTTACAGCCTGCTCGATATCGTTCATGGTCAGGCCAGCCGGGAGATGAGCAGGAGGGATGTCTCCACTAGGGGGAGTGCCAATAACCTCAGAGCACTCGATTAAATCCGCTTCAGAACTTCCGAGGATGGTCATCTTTCTGAAGGCAGCGGTAAACAGGGTTTGGAGCCTAGACTGGTCGTCTGCATGGCAAAACGGAGGTAATCAGAGAAGAATGCGTGAGAAGTTGCAGGAGATGGGGGGAAATACTTACTGACAAAAGACTGCCATTCGCACGCTGTTCTTGAGTCGCGTGCTATCTATTACGGAGTTGATATAAGGTGGTACACTTAGTATAAACTACGAAATATCATGCTTACCTCTGAATCCGATTGCAAACGGAATTCGCCAAGAAGGGGAGATTCTACTTCACCCTGATTACCACCCGTGCTAAAAAAGAACAGTTGTGTTAAAACACAAAGTGGAACAAAAGGAATCTGTCAAACACACCCGGGGAAGAGGGTGCCACGGAGCTGAGTCTCAACGAAGAACTGCGTATCAAAGACCTCAGGCGTAGAATCGAACGGAGTTCCCGGGATGGTCGGGTCAACATGGTCCTGGGCAGCGATGCTGTGCCTGAAATACTCATAGTCGTGTCAAAATTTCACATCGGTCTCCACATAAGAAAATATCACTGACGAGGCAAGGAGCCATACGACTTCTTGTGTTGTAAAGTTGCCGGCATCAGCAAACCGAGCAAGAATACTATCAACAGTGTCTAAAAAGAATCATCAGCATCAATATCCGTTTGTAATGCGAGATCATGAAGGTAACCTACCGAAAGGCTCAGGGACAGTCTTGTCGGGAGCAGGTTGGGTGGCTGTAAATATGTGTTAGATACACGTCTGATGAACTCCTCAGGATGACACAAGTGGCATACCATCTATACGGCCTGATAGCGTCGTCTATTAGTTTACACGTCTTCTACATATACAAGTAAACTTACCAATGAAGACAGGGAGTTGCGGTGCACCGAGACAATTTGCAACACCAACCGCACCAGCGAACTGGATACTGTGAGATCTCCTAAGAAACGCATGACATCTGGCTCAAGTTGAAACGGCTTACAAGTCAGCAGTGGTCATATTACTGGTTTTAACGAAGGGTGCCTGTTCCCCGATTATCTCATCGACGCCATTGTTTGCATGATATGCAGTCTCGATACTGGCAAAAATGGCAATGGAGCCGTCGGCTCCTCCACCGCTAGGGGGGGGGGGGGGGG